>ML826524.1:63370-73763 GCA_009831015.1 Picea engelmannii
AAAGGACACATCCAATGGGGCATTTCTGAATAGGAATTTGAAGCTTTGTTATTAAGAAATTATAAGCAAAGAGAAATTTCTGCAACACCTTCAATTGTGATGAGCAAAGTTGTATTTCTTATATGGTACTTTTAACTATGATAAATAAATATTCAATTCTTGATATTTAATTCTTGCAATTGGTTTTATTTTTCTGCAACACCTTCAATTGTGATGAGCAAAGTTGTATTTCTTATATGGAACTTTTAACCATGATAAACAAATATTCAATTCTTGATATTTAATTCTTGCAATTGGTTTTATTTTTTTCATTACATTTGTGATGGGTTTAGTTATGAGTATTGGAATTAATTGGGAAATATTGATAAAGTTGTTAGTTAAAATTAAATTCTTTTTATGTGTTGACTCCTTTGGAATAAAAAATAAGTGGATAATTTTTTTATATAGTTTTTTTTTAGAAGAAAGGATATAACAAATGGGGAAACCATGAATAGGAATCCAGAGTTGTATTGAGATTTGTTTAGTAAAGATAAACTTCTATAATACTTTCAATTATGATGAACAATGTTTTAATTCTATGGTAGCACCTTTAATCATGATGAGTGAAGGTTCAATGCTTAATATCTAATTCTCACTTGGTTTTATTTTTCATCATTGCATTTGTAATGGGTTTAGTTGTGAGGGTTGGAATTCAATGGGATAAGATTGATAAAAGTGTTGGTGAGAATTCTATCCTTTTTTGTGTTAACTTCTTTGAGGGATAAAACATTAAATGGATAATTTTTATATGGGGAGTGGTTACATGAAATCACTCTATTTGGAAACCCTTGTGTGTTGCTAAGTGTTATAACCCTAAATTGTTCTACACATGCATACCTAGCATTTGGCCCTCTTACTTGCATTTTTGCCAAGCCATCATTGAGTTGCCCTTCTAAAAAACCCATTTTTTGAAGATGTACGCGCTCTGCACCAATACTGCCTGTGTACATATGTTTTTTACACCACTACATCCCACGTACATACGCATGTTGCACCACTACAGCCCGCGTATACTTGCAAAAGTTGCAAAAAATAAAAAGTTTCAAGGAATTCGTTGAGATTACGGGCTATTGGGTAGTTTTCCAACTAATCCACCGCCCATAGCCCGTCACCCAATCGAATAACCATCATTTTGTCATATAAAAGGAGGTGTTGGGGTCTCATTCCACATCTAGACATAAGAATAGTGAAACTCTGCCCGTTTCACATCCCCTCCTTGCCCCAAGTAATTACATCCCTTTTGTGAGAATTGCCTCAGAATTCCCCATTTTGTCTTTCTTCCTCCATCAGAAACCCATTTTACTTCCCAAGAAGAAGGTTGAGAGGAGAAGCCATACAAAGGTGCACTTGGAGCTTGGTGAAGAGGAGCCCGAACCAGGTTCATGGAGTAGTAGCTGACTTTGGTTGTAAGTGATCATTGTATTATCAATAAAATAAGTATTTTTCCTATCCCAGATCATTGTGTATTGAATGTTTCCATTTGATTTATGTTTTTATTCTAACATCTAACCCTTATTTGTATATGAATTGCATGCTTGTATCTTTTTGTTTGTCTGTCTTTGAATGCAGGACAACCTTGGGAGGAGGCATGAAGTCAGCGAAGCTTTCAAGCATGAGAGGATCATCACCAGACGCGGAGGAGAGGCATAGTTACCCAATCCTTCTCATTTTGTTTTTCTTGTATGAGTCTGGGGTATGTTTGGGGTAGTTAGAGAAGTACGAGACTTTTAAACGGTTATTGATATGCCTACATTGTAAACCCTGGTGTATCCATAAGGGGGGTTTCCCTCTAACAGAACTAGCGACCATACTGAGGAAGCCTCTAGGGTTTTAGGGGATTTTTTGGATGTTTGATTAGTTTTTGTACCTTTCGAGTTTATGTTGAGTCTGCTGAGTCTTTTAAGGGATTATGGTCACCTATTGGTTCCATACCAGTTCTCCCTGTCATGTCATTTAGTATGTTTTATTTATTTTTTGAGAAATTACAGAGGTGTACGCGCCCTACAGTGGGTCAGCATGCATACATACGTTCCATGTCTAGTAAACAACCCACGTGCATACGCAGGCTACTGAAACAACAATGGCATACTTGTTTCAAGAAACTGTTTTTGAAAAAGAGGCAACCATCCTCTTTCCTGATTGAGGTTTTACTTCTCAGGGTTTCTTGACAGAGTTCAATGTCTCTATTTTACAGTCATAGCTTCGGTTAGATGTCAGTTTGCTTGTCTTTTTGAAGATTTCTTGTGTTTACTTCTTAAATGGTTTTAGGCGAGTCTTTAAGTTTTTGATCAGCTTTTTTGGTGTCTTTAGTGACTCCTTGTGATCCACAGTGGACTAGAGGTCAGTTTCAGTCTTGTATGGTGTTTCTTTTTCTCCCTTTCATTTTCTTTAAAGAAAAGAAAAAAAAATTATTTCAATTTTTTCTTGTTTGAAGCATTTTCAAATAAAAAAAAAGAAAAATATTTTTCATTCTTAGTTTGGTAAAGTAGTTGGGGTTAGTTATCTTACTTGAAAGGAAAAAAAGTTCCTTTTTTTTAAGTTCTTTATTGATTTCTTAGAACTTAAGTAGCTCGTAGTTGAGAAAAATTTTGTTTTAGGTCTTCTTTTTAAAGATCTTGAAAAACATTAGTTATGGAAAAGTTGGTTACAAAGAGCTAGTTGTAAATCTTTATTTTTCACTAGAAGTAATTTTGCTTTCACAGTTTCATTTACTTCTCCTATCTCCGTCTCTCATACACATCACTAGTTTCACTACCATATCCTTTAAGTTATGAAACAAGCCATTTAAAACGAATGCTAAATTTAAAATTAACTAGACTTTTATGTTTGTAGGGTCAATCAACTAGCTTAGGGTTAGAGCCTTGAATTAGGTTGGAGAGGAAACTCTTCAAGGCTTTTAAACAAACATTAGAGTCAAAGCTAGGGAGTGTTAAAAGTCTAGTGATGTCAAAGTTATGCAAGACACCCCTCTAACACAGGGGCTAAACATGAGGTCGCGTGAGGAAGGGCAATGGAGATAACCCCTCCAAAGTCGGACTAAACGTAGTGTGGAATGCATATTGAGGATATGTCATGCGATACTATCACTCACATTTTTCTATGGAGCTTCATGGACCTCGAATCCATTTGAGATCCTCAGTTGTCTTCCAGAGAACTTGTTTTCGATACCCTCGGTAGGTTTCGGACTTGTTATCCTGCTCATTGCAGTCCACCCGACTGTCGACTGTACCCACCTGGTGACTGTTCATGAGTTGGAAACTTAGTTGTCTTTATTCTAGGGACTTACATAGGTGACTTCGGGGGTATACTGCGGTACCTAGGGTAGACGTCGAGTCACACTTTGCAGAGTATACTCGTAGGGTGCTTCCGTGTTCGATTTGCACTTGCACTAGTAAGTTGCTCTAGTGTTGGCTAGCATAACTATTCTTCCAACTAGATAGTGGTTTTCTTGGTTCATCTTGTAGGAAATTTTCTAGTGTGTTCTTGGTTTTAAACGTTAGTTAAAGACTTACTGTATCATCATTATTTTCACAAAGTGGAAGATCAAGAGCTCTGTCGGTCGCAAAGGCTTCAGGGCCTGCCATCGGTTACATTAGAGCCACCACCTCCACCGTTACCGTGAATACTTGACCAGCAAGGGTCATTTGAAGTGATCGGGCTACAGGAGACTGTGCCCAAGCCAACTCCGATAGGAGATTACTCGAATCCATAGGAACCTATTGTTTCTGACCTTGGAGCAGAATCTCTCGGGTCGGTTAACCCTCCGATCAATGACTTGTCGATGCCAATATTGGTATAGGTTTTCCCTCCGAGGGTAACACCTTACTAGCATCAGATAGTCTTATAAGCAGCTATGGAAGAAAATGTTGCTACTTTGTCTGGGAGTCCTCATACTCCCTTATCGATTTCCACCATAGGGGGTATTCTGCCTCCTAACCCACCTTCGTCGATCCGGACCATAGTGGTCTCGACCCCCTCTACTTCGGGAAGTGGTCTGATTCCATCATCGACGTCGACCACTGCTCCATTCACACAAAGTGTGATGGGCCCTCCATTTTCATATGGGATACCCGGCTTTGATTTGAACTCCGTCCTTACCTACTCCACCCTACAGACCATGGGTCTGGGGGCAGGGAGATCAAACACTCCTCTGCAAAGGTCCATTGGGGGCACCTCATCCTCCTACAATGCTATCCATTATGGTGGGGTTCATATACCTCCTTCATCCCCCTCGATCGGCGGTGCTTTCCAGCAACCCGTCAGGCTGAGTACGAACTACAACTTGTTTGGAGCATGCAGTCTAGGATCATCTTCTTACACCACGTAGGTGAGATCCATGTCATTCTCTTTGTTCGATGCATTTGGTAATAACGATTTTTCTTCAGTTGTCGTATTAGCTGGGGGCAACCTTGGTTTTGGACAATATAATCTTGTGCAGGGTACTATTCCTACACATGAGGCAAGTACAAGAATTTTCTCGTCACAAGGAATTTGGAATCCTTGGCAGGGATCAGTTCCCTCGCAAGGGATGTCGACTAGGGGAAACCCTTTCCATGGTCAATGGAACCCCGAGCAAGGCTCAGTACCTATGCCCATCGAATCGGCAAGGGGAAACCCCTTCCAGAATCTTTGGAACACAATGCAGGGAGCAATCCCCACCCAACCCTCGTTTTCCAATTACGAGAATCAGTCGATGATATCCTAGCAAACATAGTTTTTGTATGTTGGTCAAGGCCATGGTGTTTACCAGAACCCTCACCAGCAACTCAACTTTTCCTTGCAACCTGGTACCAATCAAACTCCAAGCTCCCTTTTTCCTGTACATAGTACCCAACCCAAACTATCATTTCTAGCAACATTACATCTGCCAGACTTTTCAAGGTTGCTTAACGACCCAATTTGTCATGATTTGTGTTGGCCCCCCATGCCGACTAAGTTTCCCTCAAATATTATGAAATTAGAAGGCAAGCCTTGTGAAGACCCGAGTGATCACATGACAATTTTCCACCTATGGTGCTCGTCAAACTCGTTGCAATATGACTCTATATAGTTTCACCTGTTTCAACGTACTCTTATCGGGGGTTCCGCGAAATGGTACATCGAGCTCGACTGCTCAAGATATTCTTACTTTAGTGATTTGGTGATGGTTTTTCTAAACCATTTCCAACTACCCGTGAAATACAATGCTAGCACCGAATTGTTGGCCAACTTTGAGAAGACTAAGGCCGATCATATCTCAGATCACATCCAATAATGGCAGCGTCGGAAGAGTGTGATTAAGGTACAAGTCCCACCAGCTTTCCTGCTGGAGTGGTTCATGAAGTCGTTGGTACCTCAATTATCCAAGGATGTTGTAACTTCGGGAGTGTTTTCAAAGGAGGAGGTGATAATGAGAGTGCAACAGCTCGAATTGATATACTCTCAGTCTGGCTTACTCTATGATATTTTTCCAGATGCCCTACGGTCCATCCTTGACAAGCCTAGACAAAATTTTGGACCACATATCGATGGTATAGTTGGTTCAGCACAAGCAAAGTCCACTAATCAACTGTCAAATCAATTGCAACAATTGTCAATACGGCAGACAACGACTAGCCAGACCTTCGGTTTCCCTATTCCCCCTACCCAAACATCGGGCATACACAGTGTGCAGTCAACAAACCCAAAGGCCAACCATCATCCTGAAGGGAAGAAAAAACAGCGAAACAAGAAGGGTAAGGGGATAAGAAACCCAACAACAATGTTGGAGGGGGAAACACAGAGAAGAGAAATTCAAAGTATCTATGTAACCTTTGCACGAAGGACCACTCGAATCACCTGTGCCCTCGACTTGCGGAGGCCCAGAAGTTATTGGCGCAGCAACAACCTGTTGTGCTAATGAACCCATTTCCACATGGGAAAAATATGACTCAAGCCTCTTTGAGTGTTGATGGGGGAAGTCAAGGACCTCTCGCGTCTTCTAATAATCCCTTGACCGCAAACATATATATGATGAAAGGTGACGCTTATATAGCAACCAGGGCACACGATTATTGGATGTTGGAATCTCCCAAAAAGGGTAAATAAGTCATAAACCCACCTGTTCCTCTCCAGATTGAGAGGATTATGGGAGAAACAATGACACGCATCTCAAAAGGGGCATTCAAGAAAGATTCTCATAATTCGAATGCAAGGGCCACCCATAATTACTCTATGGTGGAATATTTGTCACAAACCCCTTGCGTGATGTCTACTTTGGAGATACTCCAGAGATGCCCTTCACAGAGAAAGGCTTTGTTATCCGCTTTGGGATCTGTAGAGATTTGTAATCCAGGAATGATCGTTCTCGATACGACCGACTTGAAACCTCATCTCCCTTACCACATTTCGTTTCATATAGTAGTGGCTTACACCACGAAAAATTTTACCCAAAATATTTTCTGTACGGTGGTTGATGAGGGCGCCTCGACTTGCGTGATGTTGTTGGCATGTTGGAAGTCCATTGGCCAACCCGTTTTGTCTTTGTCGCCTACTTTTCTTACTGCTTTTGACAGTCATTCGTTCAGACCACATCAAATCATTCCTTCTTTCCCCATGTAGTTAGGAGGGAAGACTATGTGCATCAAAGTTGAAGTTGTCGATGTGCCTCTAGACTATAACCTTCTATTAGGAAGGAGTTGGAACTATGCAATGCATGCAGTGGTTGCCACAGTTTTTCGAGTCTTGTTGTTTCCACACAAGAGTTGAATCGTAACCATTGACCAATTGTCCTTCTCCCGGCCTGACCCTTCATCGGGGGCATCCATGGTCCCAATGATTGATAACCCTCAGCCTGACGTCGTCAACATGGGGGTTGGTTTGTGCCCACCTTTAATGGGTACTTTTGATTACCCACCTCCTTATGGAAATGTCAAGTTTATATTGGTTTCCCACGAACAACCTAGGGATGATATTTTTCAAGTGTCATCGTTTCGAACAACTTCCTTTCATGATCTGTGGACTCTTCCTTCCCCATTGGCCTCAATGGAAGGGAAAGGGAATCATGGCATGGCTATGCCCTTGTCTACGACATAAGTTGCGTACAACATTGTCCAGCAATATTCAACTGACCCCGATCCGAGTCCCACACAAGAGTTAGATCCGATTCTTGAGCCTATTTGGGCTCAAGGTTCCCTTGTCAATACTAACTCTTTAGACTTGGTATTTCCCTCAGATGAGGCGATTCTTGAGGAATTGATTGATTTGGATAGACCCTGGGATGATCTCCATCATAGATCATATTTCCTCTCGGAGTTAAGAAGAATAGAGGCAGGTGAGTTCGTGTTGACTATGACTGGAGACAGGTCTTGTCCTGATAATCCTCTAGATATGCACGTAGTTTAAACCGAGGATAATATGGAAAGTATCGCTAAAACGATACCTATAGATATCTCAAAAACCACTGGCATCATGGAGAATGTTTTCATCGGAGAATATTTATCCCCCGAGGAGATTCGAATCTATACAGACTTATTTAAGGAATTATGCAACATTTTTGTGTGGTCTTACGAGGAAAAGCCAAGAATTGATCCAAGAATCATCAAACATGAGATAATGACTTATCCTAACACCAAGCTAGTCCGATAGAAGCTCCGTCCAGTGAATCCTCGGAAAGCGACAACTATTAAGGCTGAATTAGAGAAACTGCTTAAAGCTGGTTTTATCTACTCCATATAGTTGACGTAATGGGTGTCAAATCCCATTCTGATCAACAAAAAATAGGGTACAATTCGTGTGTGCATGGAATTTTGTGACTTGAAAAGGCCTGTCCAAAGGATAATTTCCCCACCCCATTCATTGATCATATTTTCTATGAATGCACAGGCTGTGAGGTCTTTTCATTCATGGATGATTTTTCAGGATATAACTAGATTCAAATCAAACCCAAAGACCAACATAAAACAACTTTTATCTGTCTATGGGGCACATTTTCTTATCGTAAGATTCCTTTTGTCCTAAGTAATGATGGAGCCACTTTTCAACGGTCCATATCTATTTATTTCCATGACCTTAGACATATAGTCGAGGATTATCTCAATGATCTAGCATCACGATCTCACAAGAGAGTTGATCATCCCGTGCACCTTCGACTGATCTTTGAACGATGTCGCTACTATCAGATTCGCTCGAATCGTAACAAGTGCATTTTCTACGTGACATTGGGTCATCTCTTGGGTTTCATATTTTTGACAACATGGATCATGGTTGATCCTCTAAAGGTTGAGGCAATAGTTCAATTTCATCCCTCGTGCACAGTCCCCCAACTTCAAAGCTTATAGGGGAAAGAGAAATTTCTACGGCATTTTATCGTAAACTATGTCGAAATCACTAAAGGGTTCATGCATTTATTGAAAAAGGGAGTCCCTTTCTATTGGGATGAAGCCGCTCATCTCTCTTTCGAAGTGTTGAAACGCACCCTCACGTATTCCCCTCTACTCCGGCCTCCCAATTATAATAAATATTTCTTATTGTACTTGGTCGTTGCAGAGTCAAACATCGGTATGGTCTTGGTTCAAGAGGACAATCTGCTCGAAGAGAATGTGATTTATTATCTGAGTTGAGGCCTCGTTGTGCCAGAACTCAACTATTCCCATGTTGAGAAACTTGTGTTGGTAGCAGTGCATGTTGTCTAGTGGTTTCGTCATTATATTCTTCTTCACAAGACCACCGTCATTGCGGTTGTGAATCCATTTCAATATGTGTTGACACGACGCGTCATTGGCGGAAATATCATTAGATGGACTATAATCCTCCAAAAATTTGACTTGGATTTTGTTTCCACAAAATCCAAAAAGTCGTTTGTCTTTGCGGAACTTATTTCGGAAATTCCAGTCGAATCAGGTGATGTTACACCCAAAGAATCGCCTATTAAAGGAGATATTTTTTTGATCGCATCTTCAAACCCCTAGTATGGAGATATACTAGTCTATCTCCAGACTTTGAAGTGACCTGCTTCTTCTTCTCACGAAGAGCGTCGACAAATTCTCCATCAGGCATGAAACTATCTTATACTCGATGACACTTTGTATCGTTGAGGTGTATATTTCATTCTTCGTCGGTGCCTTATACATGAGGAAGCATAACTCGTTCTTAACTATTTCCACACTGGAGCATGTAGTGGTCATTTGTCTGGGTTAGAAACAACCCAAAATATTCTACGAGATGGTTACTTTCTGCCTACGTTAATCAAATATTACGTTGAGTCGGTCAAGAAGTGCCACCCGTGTTATATCTTCTCTTGGAAGATGAGGGCACATCCCGCTCCCATGTTTCCTGTCATCATTGTTGGTCCCTTCACTAAGTGGGGGATTGATTTTACTACATGCCACCTGGCCTCATCCAGGAGGCATCGTTATATCATCGTAGCAGTAGAATACTTCACAAAGTGGGCCGAGGCTATGCCAATGTTTAACAATGATGGAAAAACAATGACTCTCTTCATTTTTAACCAGATAGTAGCAAGGTTTGGCATCCCGAAGGATATTTCCATTGACCATGGAAGTCACTTCCAGAAAAAAAAATGATGTCTGAGTTAACATCAAAGCTTGGGTTGAGGCAGGAACATTCATCACCCTACTACCCACAAGTGAATGGTCAGGTGGAAGCTGTGAATAAGTCCCTCAAGACTATTCTGCAGTGAACGATCAATTCTACCAAGTTAAATTTGCATTTGATGTTGTACTCAACATTATGGGCCTACCAAATTTCTGTAAAGACTTCCACTGGTTTCTCACCTTTTCAACTCGTTTACGGGCTAGAAGCAGTCTTGCCTATTGAGTGCCAGAGCTCGTCTTTAAATTTGGTAGTAGAGTTATTTCCAGACACTTCACCGCTTGAGGAATGCCTATTATATCTCGAGCAGCTCAATGAGCAACGTCATGATGCAGCCTTGGATAACGAGGATCACAAGTAATTAGTCAAGTTTCAATATGATCAGTCTGTTCATCCTCGTATTTTCTCTGAAGGCAACCTTGTCCTGGTCTACGACCAAGATAAGGATCCCTTGGGGGTAGGCAAGTTCAAACCCATGTGGTTCAGACCTTTCATTGTGAAAGAGATCTTAAATAAGGGTGCTTATCATCTAGTTTACTTTGAGGGAAATGCCTTGGCGGAGCCTAGAAATGGGCTCTACCTCAAGAAGTATTAATCGTATGTTGGTGGCCTGGGTGACTTCTTGTACATATGTAGAGTTATACAATGTTTTGTATTTTATTTTTTTATGGACGTGTCGTTATTTATGTCATCTTTTTCACTATGGTAGATGTAAGGTGAATCAAAGGTGTTATTTGGGTTTGCAGACGGTGCTAGCCGACACACTTGAAGGCTTGCTTCCACA
>ML826525.1:17404-68583 GCA_009831015.1 Picea engelmannii
TACTCACTAAAGAACAATGCAGATCTGATAGCTTGCAAAGCAGAATACTATCATCTGTGTGGGGAGTATCAAAAGTGTTTTGAGTTAACAACAGCTTTTTGAAAGAGACCCTTTTCATTTGAAATGCCAACCATTACCCCACAGAATGCAATGGATTCATGTCATAGTCAACTGTCTATTGAAAGCAAGGTTACAGTAAATGGTGTCAAAGGCAAGCAATGCATCCTTCAAAAAGCATTTAGTCATGAGCATTGAGGATGGAATCAAGAAACTTTCAGAAAATTGCAAAGTGTCCAAAGAAAGATTTGAGGAGCAGTTTCTTAATATTCTAAATCCTCGTGATAAGATCATGCAAGTGGATACATGGTGAATTTATATGTAAAGCATTGTTAAGCAAGCTACAGATATTCAATATCAATATCTATAGAACTGTCAAAAGTTAAATCCTGAGTTGGAGATAAAGCGACAACGGATTTTGAAAGGAGACCAGAGATTAAAGCACCAAATTATTGACTTGGAAGGGCACTTTCAAAACCTTGAGATCAATAAATTTGAAGAACAATATGATGGAGCAGGTAGAAGGCATCCAAGCAATTACAAAATGCAAGGCAATTGCAGTCCTTGCAGAGCTTTTACAGTACTGTGCACTCACTATTAGTGGTAGCAGAGCAACTTGCAGATTGTATTTCCCAGCAAATGGAGGCTCTAAATATATATTTTACACCTGGTAAACATAGAAGAGATGGAGAACAATCCATGCCAAGAGACCTTATGATGGCTGAGAGGATTCTCTTTGAGATTGTTTCCAAACCAATTACTACAAATTCTGCTATCATATGCACAAACTAGATCTTCACCAGTGCACCGAATGAAACACAAATAGATGACCTGTGCTCTGCAAAACAAGCCATTTTTTAGTCTCATGTCTGAGAAAGGAAGCTGCTATGGATCTGGTGTATGCTTTGGGTTTGATGACAAGCTTTTGCATCTTTTCCATACACTCAATTTTAGATAGATTTATTATGCAAAATAAATGGATGGATTTTGTAAAAGATTTATTTGTTAGTTGTTTTGATTAAAGTAGATTCAACTTGGATTTTGTTTGTCTTAAGTTAGCACAACAGTTTGGTTTGTTGTGATTTAGGTGACTTGTTTTGTTCAAATTAGTAGTCAAATATTTGTTTGAATATATTTCAGTTAGTTTTGGATTTAAAACAGGCCTGTCCTCAGATTAGGATAGCCACATAATCAGCCAATGCTGTAGTTAGTATATAGGATCAGATTTTTACCATTTTTTTTAACAAAATATATTTTAAACTTGTTTATTTTTGCCTCTTTTCAGGTACATACGAATTTGAGTGATCAAATGGGCCTGCTGCAACAGTTTAGGAGATATTTTAGATTGGATTTTGGTTTAGGTTGTTAAGTTTGGATCAGATTTAGGGAATATCTTCCCAGATTTTTGTGAAGCAGTTTTGACTTCCACAAGGATGTTTTGCCTTGTGAGAAAACTTATAAATGCTGCTCATTTTTGTAATAGAATCATCATTAGTTTTGGAAGAACAAGCATATGTAATCCTTATTCAAACTGGATCAGCATTGATGCGTTGTTATAGCTTTCGTTTCTCAATTTATCAACTTTTTGTTCCAAGTTTTGTACATCATCCTGTTCATGGTTTAGTATCACTTTGTTGTTTAAATCAAATGCAAGTGATGTAATCTCTTATTTTTATACATGTCTTGTTGCTTCCAAGGAGTTTAAGAACATAGCAGTTGTTGATTCGTTTATGAATTATAGCTTTGTCTTATTCATTAATCGAATTGTTATATGAATTTTCTGCATTATAGGTTTCCTTTTTGCAGAGGGTTATCATTGTGAACTGTTATGATTTCTTTCCTATTTGTTCTGTAACAAATTTCGAGAAGCAGTGCAGCTGATCGTTTCGAGAAGTGTAAGGACTAATTGGCGTGAATTTCTTCTGCCAACCAGCTTAAGGAATCATCATACGCAGGGCAGATTTGGAGTATTTCTAGGTTTGTTTTTCAATTAATTGCTTAGTATATTAGCTAGCAATTGAGTTAACTAATATATTAGATCTTCTAATTTCAATTAACTTACTTTCTTGTTCATGAATCATAAAATTAAAAAGACTTATCCTTCGCTGTTTTAGGACAGCAAGCACATTAGTTTCACAGGTTTTGTTCAAATCTGTAGATTGTAGATAATGCACATTTGTGAATAGATTGTAATTAAAGTAGTAATTAAATATTTGATTTGAGTTATTAGTCTTTTGTATATATATAATAGTTAGAATAGTTTGTAGTTAATTTTAGTTTATTGAATAGTTTATTGTTAGATTAGTATATTTAGTCTAGCTTGTCTCATTAGTTGTATTTAATTTAGTTTCTTTTAGTTTGTTTATTTTAGTTAGTTTTGCTTATTTAGTTTAATTAGATCACTCAAATTAGATCAGATTTCCTCTTCGGTTTCCTTAGGAGACCTTAGGGCGGCCAACGGAGCCGTTAAACCCGTCAGAGTGGTCCATTCCAAACAGCTTGGGTTATTAGACAACCCCGGACCGGTTCCACTCTCTTAATTGACGGACGGTCAATTTCGCCCGTCAACAGAGTTCTACGTTGACTGGACAGTGTTGTAGAACTTCTAACGTAGACATAGCACACGGTGCTTGAGCCAAATCTTCAACAATGTTGTAGTTATGGGCAACACGCCAACTAAGATTAAAGGTAGCTTTGCAGATAGTGCTCTTAGGAGGGAATAAGATAGATTTGAGTGTAGGTTTCTCAATCTGAATTGGTCCAGACAAAGGATTAATCGATGGAGGACTAATGGAGGATGGTGACGGATCTGATAAAGTACCGGTACCATTAGTGTCTTTTCCTTTCTCAGGGTTACCTGGCATGTCGTATGTCTTAGAGAGAGTGGTCAAATTAATCCCATTAAACATATAAATATGTGCACTCGTCGAGGCCACATCATGAGGATGTCTAGAACTACCCCCAGGAGAGGGGGTTTGAGAAACCATGGATGGTTGTTGTGGAAAAGGCTGAGTAACCACAACGGGTTGTGAATTTCCTTGGAAAATTTTGGCCACTTCATTGCGATGTGGAAAGTATCGAGTGTAGTGATCATCACCACAAATGATACACGAGAATTTCAGTTTCCGTTGTGGTTTATTTTCGGTAGTAGGTGTTTGTGATTGATTTTTAGGTTTTTTATTGTTATTAGTATTTTTTGATTTATTCTTTGTCTTCTTCTTACCTCCAGATTGTTGTGAAGGGGAAGACTGAATTGCATTTACCTCAGATATTTGAGTTTGGGGGGAGGTAGAGGAGAGTGTGGTCAATTGGGAAGTATATCGAGTTTTGATGGAAACGATAACACCGTCCGCATGAGATGAGGATGATGGCTTGGATGGATCAGTATTAGCTCGAGAAACATTCAGAAGAAAATCATACAAAGTACCAGATTGTGAATAAAAAAAATCTAAGTACTGATCCTGAGCAATGGTTTCTTCCTCGGTGACCACGCCACCCATAGTGACATCGCGAGCGATTGGGGGTAAAAGTGATTTAGTAAACCATTCCACCAATAATATGTCAGGAATGATTACCTTGATCATCCTTTGTCATCGTCTCCACTCATGAATATGGTCAGAGATATGCACGGAGTTAGTTTGACGAAGGGAGGTCAAGAGTTCAGTACCTGTCTCTTAGCGAATAGGTAGTTGAAAGTGTGTGAGGAAAGACATGGCAAGGGAATTGAAATCATGAAAAGAAGCACGTGGTAGTTCAATATACCACTTTGTTGCTGAGCCTGTAAGTGTTCGTTGGAAAAGACGCAAACGTACAGAATCATCCATGAGGGAGTTTGATGAACTCCACAAATGGAAAGTCATCACATGGTTATTTGGGTCTTCTCCATATTTTCTGTCAAATTTTTGAATATCATAAGGAAGTTTAGCTGGAATGACTGGCCAAACCGATGAATTCATTAGTTAACCGAGACAAGTCTGGGAGATCCATTGTTGCAAGGAAAGGTAGTTGTCAGTTAATTTTTGGATGATACTGGTGTGGCATAGGAACACCAGTAGGACCATAAACTGGGTTAGGTGGATAGTTGTAACTAGTAGGTCCTCCTACATATGGTTGTTGTTGGCCAGGATAAACAGGATTTGATGATGGATGAGAAACATTTGCATAACCCGGTGGGTTCTGAGCATTATAAGCCAGGTGATTTTCTTGCCCATAAGGAGGATAAACATTTTTCCCTTGAGGATGGTAAGGAGTAGATCTCAGAGGCAGGTACACATTAGACCCATGAAGAGGATAAGGTTGTTGTCCCTGAGGACTCCAGATGGTGTTTGGGATGCCGCCCAGATAAGGTTGTCCATAATATGTTCTGGAAGGAATAGAATTCGATACTCCTCCTTGTGGGTTATGATATGAGTGCCCCCCAACGTGGTGTTGGGTAAAAGTGCCTCCTGAAGATACTCCCCGGGGTTGTGAAGGGTTTCCAGCAAACGAAGGTTGCCCCCATGCTAGCGGTGGATTAACGCCCGGGGTATGACTGGCAAAGGGAGGTTGCCCTCCAGGAGGAGCATGAAAAGGGGGCTCTCCCCCAGGAGGGGTAGGCCCACCATAGAATGGTGGTCCTCCAGGAGGGATAGGTCCGCTAGATGGTGGTTTCCCTCCAGTCAGTTGTATTTGGTTGGAAAGGGCCTACATTCTCGGGTGAAAAGATGTCCCAGTAGGATCGTGCGGAACATGTGGAGCTATAGAGTGAAATTTCGTAAAAGTGGGGGTAGGGATTGAAGTTCCTTGGGAATGAGTAGAGGTGATGAGTCTAGCATTAGGATGGACTTGTGTTGATGCAACAGTAGGGTTAATGACCTGATCGATGGGGTGATTCATAGTTTGACCAGATGGCCCACTTTCAACAGGAGGGTCATCAGGATTAAAGGGTTGTAGAAAGGATTCGAAATGCTCACAGAGATCGCATCCTGATGAATTCCTCCATACAGAACGAGAAGGTGTGGGATTTTTATCTACTGCAGTGCTAGGACGAACAAGAGTCCTATACTCATCACCAAAGGTTGCTTCTGTGGATCCCATATATGTTTCGGTAAAAACTCTCTCCGGTAATCGTGGGACCACTTCGTCTATGATGTTCCCAAGGGAGTCTAAATGAAGAAAATTTGGTTTGAGAGGGGTTACCGACACAGATGTAGTGTGAGGAGTGGGATTCTCAACCATAACCAAAGCACCTTCTAATTTATCTAACGGAGGAGCAACAACATTTCCAGCATCAGATTGATTTTCTACCTCTCCACGGTAGTTGTCTTCTGGAGGGTTAGGAGGTAAGGGTTGGTAGCCTTTTGGAGGAATCCCTTTCATCCTACATGATCAAAGAATACCTTTATCATCTACAGGATCAATTTTTGAGAATAACAATACATGCTAAAAATCTAGGGCCAACTAACAAAAAGAAACAGCATACGCTAATAAAATCTAGGAATCAAAACCAAGCAAACAAGACTTCTCTCAATGATCGTACTAGTTAGTGATGAAATCCAACGTCATGTGACCAAGTCAAGAAGGGGCTAGGATATGGTGGAATAGTTACAATGGTTACCCGCTTAATGAAATCTCACCTTGGTGCAAGCTTCCACGTAGTAATTGTGGATTTACACTCCAAGGAGCCCGAGTGAGTTTGACCAATGTCTGTTCTAGGTACAATGAGACTTCCCTTTACCATCACCTAAGACCTTGTGTAATTACTTAAGGATTATGGAAACTAAGAACACCAACTCACAGTCAGCCCCTGGGTGGGTATAATCAACAGTCCAATCTGAACGTATGGGTAGGATAACAAGTCTGAAATCAACTCAAGAGGCTCCCACACATAATTGTGGGTATACCCTCAAGTGACCCCCAATATATGATCCAACCACTACAAACAGTTAAACCAAAAAGGGATAATCTCTTTCATTCACCCGAATGAGACCTCGTGTGTAACCCTTGTGTGAGAGGGGGATCCCATAAAGCCTATACAACAATTGGATTTGACTCTCTCTATCTCAGGATGATAATGTTCATTTTGAAAAACTTTGGAGAGTTGTACTCACAGCCTAATCCAAAGTGCTAATCCTAGTCTAATGTTGGTGGAAGATCCTAAAAACAAAAATGTTCTAGATAATTTTTAATTAGTGTTGATTTTATGGTTGTTCTTTACTCAAAGGGTGCATGACAATGAAATTGATGGTATGATGACTCAAATCCCAAAAAATGCACAAGACGATGATAATAAATCTTGTCTTTCGATGAATGGCTATTTAAGGGAAAGAGAGAAAGATGTTTTCACTATCAAACACTAAGATGCAATGTCCTCATACAAGTGTTTCTCAATGAAATTCAATGCAATGCTAAAAATTTCAGAAATGCCTTCTAATATCCAAACCAATCACTAAAATATGTACTTTTTCTTATATGTGAATAATAATCAGATGCAAGACTTCTAAATGCCAATCAGACTTCAGGATTAAATAGTCAGAAGCAAACCTCACACAAAACAAAAAAAACACTCTCATCGTGAAGTAGACAAGAAGGACAAAGATAACCAAATTGAAAACAAGGAACAAAACCCTCAAACAAAAAGAGAAATGATGGAAAGTTGACCTCAAATATCAAATGAAAAGTTCACACATCTTTGGATTTCCTCACAAAATTTTTCACTCAATCAGATAAAGGAGAAGAAAACAATAAGTTAACTCTAGGTCAGCAAAGACAAAGAGTGGTTTCAAGGCAAGGAAAGAAGATGTCAAAATACCAAACAAAAGAGGATGAAATATCAGAAAGAATGGTGTTTGAAAGCTAATATAAAGATGGACTGAGAGTATAGGACCTTGAGAAAATGCAAAAACCTAGAAATAGCTTTCGAAAATGAAACTTTTGGAGAATTTCTCACAAAAAATGGGGTAGTGCTCTGGTATAAGGGGCACCAGGGTGTTTGAGAGCTTTGTGTAAGGCTACAGGGGAGTGCTAGCACTCAGTCAGCAACAAGGGGGGAGCGCTCTGCTCCAAAAACTCAAAAAAATGAAGGAAATCCAGTCAATCAAGGTGATCTTGATGACATAATGAGGCAATCAAACAAATATAAGAATCAACATGAAAATATGGAGAAGATAAAATCAGTGGGCAAAGGGCCAAAACAATATCTAGGAATGGAAACAAAAAATCAGAGCTCCTCCCCAGTGGAGTCGCCAATTTCTATTGAAGGTGAATCCTCTTGCAGACAAGCGGATTCCCTCTTGGTCTCTAGACTTTTAAGGCCAAGACAGAAAGTTCTTAACATGGACATTGACTTCCTTTTAGATCCTATCAAGATAATGAATGAAAGATAAGGAGAAATATATGTACCTTATTAGTGACGTCTGTCCTTGCAAAGTACTGGTTGAGCTTGGATCTTGATCTCCCTGATAGATCTTGTAAGAAAAACAAAGATACCATGGAATTCCTACTCTACTGAGATTAGCTCAATCATAGATCCATCTACTACAGACAAACTCATATGGAACAAGCACAAGTTTGAAAGAAACAGGCCAAGCATTGATTATATTAATAAGAATAAGTAAAAGTACTTACAATCCTTTGAATGAAGGTGCGACAACCTCTTCTAGTTCTCCTTGTCCAACCCCCTTGCTCAAATAATCTCCACTGATTTCTTTTATGGCATCTCCCTCATGAGATCATAAGTTTGATGTAATGTACCAATCTCCATTGTGCCTTTCACCATGAGAAGGCCTCCTTATATAACCTTGGAGAGTTCCAACCACTTGAGAGAAATTTGGGATAAGTTGAGGATTCCTCTCTTTTAGTTGAGGATCTCCCCTAAGATCATGCCTTGACCATCTATTCGAATCCAAATGCCTTCAGGAATTGAGGGATTCTTCCCTTATTTTCCTCAACAAACCCAGAATTTGCTAAAAAGAGGGTAGTGCTCCCCCATAAGGGTGCACATGGCACTCAAGCACTCCCCCAAAGAGGCTCAGGGAGTGCCAGCACTTCCTAACAGTGGGTAGGGGAGCGCTCCTCTCCAAAATTCATTTTTTGAGAGGTTTTTCCAATGGCAAAGGGCTTGTACTTCTTGCCAAGTGATTTTTCTTCTTCCAACCTATCCTTTGAGGTGTCTTAAGTGTCTTCATGATGTCGTTATGGGCACGACATAGGCAATATGGAAGCATATTGTTTTTGACACTTGCAACACTTATAGTCAAGATGCGACACTTACAACACTCGCAATGATGACACTTGCAACACTATCAAAGTGAGTAATTTTGAGGTGTAACAATGGCCAACATGCAAAGTCAAGAGTTTTGAGGAATGGCCAACACAGGTTGATAGACTTCATTTGAACAAGAGCATAAGACATGTGGTAGACTTCGGTAGCATAGAATCAATGATGTAATTATTTGATGCAGGAGGCATCAATAATGTTCTCTATAGGGACTAGAAGAGTAACCAGTCGGTAGAGAAAAACTTTGTAAGGAGATCAGCTTCCTAAGGACATGATAAACCCAAAATTATGATGACACAAGGACTCAATAATTTGGTGCTTTGTTCAAAGGCAACACGACTGCTGCCAATTATAATATAGTACTCCCTTCCCACCCATATTTTTTTGTTTTTTCATAACAAATGAATGCTATGATACAGAGGAGGAAACACGTGTCACAAGTAAGAAAAACTAGTTCCAGCAGTGGAACATACCTATGATCAATGCAAGGAAATGCATGCGGGAGATGGACACTTGTGGTGATGTTCCCTCCAGGGTATAGGGTGTCAAATTGTGAAGGATATAAACAAGGCTCTTCTTGGTTGAGGATGCAAAAATTGATTAGGCAACAATTTATAATGCAAAGCGAGAACTGACTAAAGTCTCAATACTGCAATCGAGGGCATGAGATGCATTCACAACTTAACGCCAACAAATTTCCTTTTTTATGTATTTTAGTCTACTTGGTGTGAAAAAGGGATAAACTTGTGCCAAATAGACGTCTTTTCAAATCCAATTTACGAGTGTGAAAAAGACAAGTTCACTTGGAAATATTTTCTATTTTTGGTAACGAGTTGGAAAAGAGCTTAACTAAGACTCGAGACCTTTCAAATCCAATTTAATGAGTGTGAAAGGGGCAAATCACGCGAAAATATTTTCATTTTTTAGACTAGTCGGAAAAGAGCTTAACTAAGACTCAGTTTGGGAGTCCTAATAAACATGTAAAGGGGGAGGCCAAGGCTCTCACACCAGTCTTCTGCGGAAGGTCATTATCTTACGAATAGTTGACAAAAGCTTGGGAAAACCCAAAACTCTCCAAGTTGAGGAGAATAAAGTGCTAACGGAGTATATAGTCTCTGTGGTGGTTCGAATACTGTCTCTTAATGGAAACGACATAGGTGGGGGTATGGGATGCCCCATCATGTCATCCCAATTGAAGGGAACCTCGTCAGGACTTGGAGGGAGAGAATTCGAGGGAATAATAAATCTCTCTCATTCAGAAGGAGTGGGATTAGGAATTTTGACGACATGACTGAAGGTTGCATCGCCCTTTACAATTAGAGTGGGATCGACCAAAGATTGGAATGGTATGACCCCCTCTTCAATTCTAGGTTGAAGAGGATGCATGACAACATGGATAGGGGAAACATCACCCTCAACAACGGGGGTAAGGTCGGGAGAAGAAAAAAATGTATTGATCGAAGGAGAGACAGGGTGTGGGGAAACCACAGATGTCTCAGAATCTGATGGGCCCTTGGGAGAGATCCATGCTTCTGGTATATCGGAAATAGTCAGACACAAACGAGTAAGGTGAATTCCTTCACAAGTCCTGCAAAAGAATTTAGGCTTATGTCTGAGACGTCTAGGCTTCTCGATGCCCACAGAGTTGTTTACAACAACTGGTGACAAGATCTCATCATGATTGGCAGAGGTAAGAGAGTCTTCTCCTATATGATGAATAGAGGTTGGAGATGCGACACAACTATGATTCGGGGTGAATAGGATGGTGCCCCCAACATAATTGGTAGAGGTTGGGTGCGAGCTGTCGACATAATTTGTAGAAAATGTTGACCCATCTCCGATGTGACTGGCAGAGGTCGGTGATGGAGCACCAGTATGACTGACAGTGATTGGGCTAGCGGTATATTGTGGCATCTGATGCTAAGGTCCAGGGAAAGATTGGTTTTGAAACATTGCAGACTAGGAAGGATCCTGGTGTACCCCCTGTCCCTGCCCAGAAAGGTGGTGGCTTATGCCAAAATGGTCCGAAGAGGTTTGGGTAGGCATCATCACAGAGGTCTGTGAAGAGACCGAAGTAGGATAAGAATTATTTGAGTGATGATATATGTTTCCCCCTTGTGAAGGGGTCCTGTAAACAGGGTAGCCCAAACCGTAAAATTGATTCTACCCATATGAAATACATGGGGATACTTGGGGACCTTTCATGGAAAAATTGTTTAAAGGAGTCGACATGGCAGACGAAAGATATATGTCTAGGGTGTAATAAGTAGGATAAGCACCCATCTAAGCACTGGCTCCTAGAAGAGCATAGCTAACATTGGATCCATAAGGGGGAAGGTTCCAACCACCCATGGGGACATGACTCATATCAAACGAAGAAGTAGGCATCGGAGCCATGGTTCCCCCTAATCCAATGCTAGGATTCACATACACAGGACAGAGAGAGGATTCCATGAGTGAAGGCATATCAACAGAAAAATTACTAGAGACCCAAGGTGCAGACTGAGTGTTGTAGTTATGCATACCATTGTAAAAAGCGGAAGGATCTATCCCCATGAAATGAGTAGGCATCATGGGGTGGGTAGCAATAAATGAGGGAGAAAAATAAACTCCACTATCCATGATGATGAAACCCAAAAACGACTCTTAAGGCCAACTAATATTCAAAGAGAATACCAAAATTCAAACGACCAATATGCATGCAAACAGGCTAAAGTAGTTGAGTGGCCTCCCTCGCTAAAGAAGGTATGACTCATACAAGAGGGACCCAAGACTCCCCGCTAAAGTTTGGAGGTAATAGAATCATTTATAGGGGCCCTCGTGGGATTAACAAACAGTCAATCAATCCCCCCAAAGAGGTAATCCTCCATAAAGGTTGTGTATTGTCTTACCCCTATCTAACCCAGGGGACAAGCAAAATAACCCCTGCAAGTAACCTATGAGATACATGTTGAGTCTCAGTTTTGACATATATAATTCCCTATATTACCTTGTATCTGATTCTTTTTTCGTATGTTATAATCCTATACTTGACTATTTCCTCCCAAACACATACCCAATCACCTTGTTCATGTGCATAAGGGGTAAATTATGACTAAGGAATGATTTGTTTAGTTTTTCTTGAGTTAATTTGATTAAATGTTTGATTTTTCATGATCCTAATTGTTTGACTCTTAGGAAGTTTTGATATAGTACTATCACACTCTATGCTATTTTGGTACTGCCCATCCGCCTAATCCGGTACTCAGGATTATGACTATGTGTATTCCGGTACTAAACAACTACCTACATGATTTTGGTACCAACATTTTGGTACTCTATTTTCACCTCGATTTTTGAGCCGATGACGATGGATCTAAAAATTTGGGAACATAGGTTTTGTCCAAAGCCATGTTTTCATTCATACTTGTGAGCCAGAATCGCCAGATCACAGATGTGTGGACCTCCATCTCAGGGGGAACGATCCATCCTCAATTTTTGCCAATTTTCTAGAAATTCTAAGATCATGCCCATATTTGTGGGAACTGTATTTTCTTGATTAGATAATGGTTGTACTCGACCTCCATTGATGGAAAATGGTTTTGATTTGGATTGGATTGTCTAGATCCAAAATTGTAATGTAAAAATGATATAAATTGAGTGATGGCTAAGCCAAAAGAGAGAGGAATTGTTATGTTGTAGATTGGATTTCTGAACATATTGTCTTTGTAAACTTGCTGAAGAATTAATATGAGATTAAGTTCATTGACTCCAGGTGTTATTTAAAGTTTACTATTCTGTGAATTCCCTCTAAGATGCCCCGTTGGCATTGGTAAGGGCCCACTGGTCCAACTTGTCAAGCTGACTATAATTGGAAGGTGGATCTAATTTCTATAAGTATGTATGTAGAGTGATTCTGTACATATCAGTTGTGAGTAGAAATGTTTGATGTAAATAAGTTGTAAGTTACAACATAATCTAAGTGTGGATGCATCAAAAGATGTGAACAATAATCTAGTGGTAGCTTTATAATCATTTATAATTTCTGTGTGTGAACATTTATGATTTTTGTGTGTGCTCATTTATTTATGAATTGTGTCCTTTTAATCTCATCTTTTATCTTGCAAAGTGTGGCAATACAGAAATAATTTGAGAGTCCATATTTCACATTACATGAGCCAACATATGGAACATCTCATTTAAAATCCTTGTTTTCTGTGTAGAAATAAAGTAACTTTTCATAATTGCGAGGTTGCATTAAAATTCCTTTTCTGATTTGAAGAGTGTGCAGAATTAGACAACTTGCAAGTTGATATTGAAGAGAGTGACTATAGGAGTAAGATCAGAATCCATCGTTCACCTTCATGAGCTAGTAAATGGACGATCTTGTTTATTGTAAGAGAGCTTTTGGAGTGCATGTTAGCTAGAGTCTTTTATTTGAATTGTGTTCTTTAATTTTTGCACAGTGTGTAAAACATAGATTAAGGATTGCAAAACAGAGTGTTGATTGCTTTTAGTTTAGTTTCTCTAGGAGATAGGATCAAAGTCCATATTTTCCTTTCATGAGCCATCAATGAATAGGTCCATCACCTAAGCAAGAACTTTAGATCATATGCTTGTTTATGAGTTTTTTTCTTTCTAATTTCTGAATTTTGTGAAGAGTGTTATCTTTGAAGTATGAAAACAGAGTATTGGATTTGGATGGTTTTCTTGATTGATCCATACTCATCAGACATAGGAATCTATCTATTATCGGCACATATAGTGCATCAACTCTATTGATTACAAATCCCAGATTGACATTTAAATGAGTGTAAGATATATATTGAACATATTTGTACACCAACATTTTGGCGTCGTTGTTGGGGAGTTGTAAACGGTAATAGGTAGTATTTAGATTAGATTGCTTTAATGGTTTTGGATTGGTTTTATGGATGACCTAAGGGCGGAGAGAAGACAGTAAGATGTGCAGGAAGAGCCCACACATCCACTTTGGTAGGGTTGCTCCAAAGTTAGGTTGTCCTCTCTTCTTTTAATGCAAGTGTGTTTTTCCTTCCTTTATGCAAAATTGTGTTTTCATGATGGGCTAACTTGTGCGAATAGATAACCTGGTGACAACAAGATCCTAGTAATGCAAAGAGTTCAAGTTTGGTGTGTTTTATTTTTGCAAATAGTTTTAATTTGTTATTTTTAATATTCAAATCTTTGATGATAAATCATTTTTGGGGTGTTGTAAGAACCCTCGAGGACTAATTTGTGCTGCGAGACAGGGATCATCAACTAGCTAGAGTAATTCAAGGATGATAAAGAGCTTGAAGAATGTTCCTCCAAGAACTTTCTCGCATTCTAGCAGTAGCTGGAATATTTGCCTCTCAGGAAGAGCATATCTTGACAGTAGCCAAGAACTTAGTTGTCTCTCCACAAGAAGATTTAGAAGTCCCTTCGGATTCCTATTGTCAATTTACTGAGGAGACTCAAGAATACTGGATAGAATGCAATGGAGAGCAACCATTAGAAACTGATATTGAGGATTTCTTAGCATGCTTCTCAACAGATCCTATATGTACCTTAGAGACCAATCATCTTGAAGAAAATTCTCTGCGTGGAATGGAAAATGAGGACATGTTGTGTGACCTAAACAAAGACGGGAAACGAGAATATCTTGATCCTATTGAAAGATGGTTCCAATTAGTTTTCAGGTCACACTACTTTGTTAATTTTCATTATTGTTTGATCTCATCATTAAAGCAGCTAGTCCTTCATACTCCGGTATGCATTAAAATTTATCTTTTAAACCTGAGTATGGATATATTTCTAACCCTGTTATGCCCATGGCTTCACTAGAAATTTTCCTATACTTGAAAAAAAGGATTTCTCTTTTCTCAAGTAGGGTAGGACAATGAATAAATAGCTGCATATAGTTAGTGGTTCAGTTTAAAATACAGTGCAACAATTCTTTTATGTTTTTCGAATAAGAAAGTTGACAAGGAAGCTTGTTGGAAAGAAGGAGGTCACTGTTCCCATGCCCGGTCTTTGTTCTTATAGCAGTTTGCTTGCTAATAAACATCTCAAAGGCAGTATCATGATTTTTTTTTGGTACCAGGACTGCATACAAGAAATATATCAATAGTGTCATAGCATCCCGGATGCACTCTTCAAATCCGGTCATGCACACTCAGATTTTTCGGATGGTATTCAAAGCTCAAGTTCCTGCAAAAATAACTCAAAACTTAGATATGTAAGTATCAACTCCAAGGGTGACTTGAGGTAAGCATTTTTCTAATCCTTCTGATTTATTGAAAATCAAGGAAATTTATCATAAAGACAACATTTCAAGCTTGTTATTCTACCACTTGTCCTTGCCTCTTCTTTCCATAATCCCACCAATACCCACTTATAACCCCATATGTGTCCCTTTTGTTAAATTGTTCAGTATGCATATATGGGATCAAGTGTCATGTCCATTTTGCAGATAATAATGAAAATCCTAGAGAAATTGACATACTTTTGGAACATCATGTAGTGCAGTTACAGTCTGTTGATTTGCAGCAGCAATACATACATTTTGGGATCCCACTTGCAACCTCATAAATCCAATTTTTTGTAGTCAACCATGAATTGGAAACAGAGTTGCCAAGATTGATGTTTCTCAAATGTTGGAACTATTTCGTAAATGCCTTTCTGTGTGCCTATGTGATTTTGGATATCATCTTGAGATATGGTAAGAGCACTTGCACAACATCCCATACACTATTTCCAGAACCCTGATCATTGGATGCTGAATTTCGAGAAGAAGGTCTTGATAGAGAGCTACAAGAAGTACGAGATGAGATCCAAGAAGATATGTGAGTACAGGAGAAGTTATGACCCTTGTTGTTATTGTGGGGGAATTTGAGTTAAAATTTCATTCAATGTTTTCTTTTGAATGATTGTTATTACTTTTCACTTATTGCATTTGGTTTGATCAATTGATGAATGTATGTTGAGGATCAACAACATGTATTTGTAGTGATCTTCTAAATATCATTGATGGATTTGCTGTTGAATCTCTTTGAGATCACTTCATGGAAAATAGAAGACTTGAAATCATGATTCGATCCAGGAACAACAGTGCACATGTTAGCCGACATTGGCAGGAACCATGGAGTAAGGTCTTCAAGCTGCATTCCATCATTCAATTCAAGTTGTAGAGGCATAGGCAATGGACAAATTACTGGAATTCCTCCCTTATGAAGAACTAACACCAAGTACTTATCAAACATATCCATATCCTCAATTGTGACATTTCCAGCTACTTGGACCACACTCTGCCATTTATTTGAGGCTATATTCCCAACACTACATCAAGCCAATTGATTAGGGGCATTGGTTAGAATGTAAAAGAAACCATAATGATGTTCCATAAACTATTTCACACCAGACTCCCTTTTTCGTATCCTTTGCAACCCAGCTCTCATATTATCTTAATGCATCAAATATACCTCTGATTATATTCTTGAATTCCAACACATACCCACATGAACATAACCAAGTTGTTCTGCAATCGCATTCTAGTCAAGAAAAACTTCCTCCCTGTAACAACTCCTAAGATAATAATTGAATGATGCAACTAAACCAGGTTGTCTTTCCACTCTCCTGCATAGAACTGGATATTCCTTTCCTTCAGGAATGCGCTGGTAATATAACTAGGTACCCCAATGATCTGGGGGAGTCGAGATCTCTAGAGGCATTTTGGACTGCATCTCAGCCTGCAATTGTTGTTGTAGTTCTATGGTGTCTACCACGAAAGCTTCAGTGTAACTATTTTCATCTTGAAAATGGCAAGTGAGAGCAGGGTCTTGGAGGTTGGACATCCATTGATAAGGATTGTACCATGTCCTCCCATGTGCAGAGATGGAAACTAGGATCTTCCTGGTCACTGGAGCTTTGAGGACATTATAGTCTTGGTGAAAAAATGGTGTTGATTTTTTTTAATTTTGCACAAAGGTAGTGGAAATGGACAGGATGGGGTCGAGAAGAAAGGATAGCGAGAGTGGTGGATTAGACGCCTTTGAAATTTTGTAATTCTCATGTGCATTGTTTCATTTTGGATTCATCATCATATTTAGGAATCATTTTGAGTGATTGCAGTAGTCTGGTGTCGTTGTGGGTTTAAATTTCATTTACTTTGGGCATTTTCTTTTCAATCTCTCTGTCTTTCTTTTATAGACTTGGAAGATAACTTTGATTCAGAGAATGAAACCATACATATAAATGGTTATGCATGCATTATCATTGTTGGCATCAAGGATCATGTGCATCTTAGTGTCAAAGAAGTCGTTGAATAATGTAGAATGGAAAGTATTACAGTAAGAATGGTTGTTGGCGACAATATTAACAAAGCAAGAGCAATTGCAACAGAATGTGGCATTTTTTACATATGGGTTCGATTGTCATTATTGTTGATGCAACAACCTCTACCTCTTTAATGGATGGTCTTGATTGGCAAGTTGTTAAATATATTGCAGAATCCATGAAGTGGCTGAAGGAAAATGGTTGGAGTAACAGTTATTTTTTCTGCAAGGATGGCGCTTTATCTATTGCAAGTGATACATTGTTTCCATAAGTCGATAGTGTTGTTGCATTCTATGGTGTTCCTTCTCCACAACTTTCAATTCCATCATCAGCAAAAGCACACGTGCATGCTCATTTTGGAGAACTTGATGACTTTGTTGGGTTTTCAAATGTGACAACAGCTAAATCTTTGGAGGATAATCTGAAGGTACATGCATGTATATTTGATTTTTGAAAATGCATCTAACTTGAATATTACAACTTTCGAGAAGACAACACAATTGGAAATATCATTCGCATGCAAATGAGCTCTTTGCCAACTACAAATTTCCACATCTGTTATACAAGCCAGACTTCCCCAATGCACACTTATAACTTGACAATTGATGATCTGGATTAATCATTTGAAAAATATATTTTGAGGATGAATTGGTGTGCTTTCAATCAGAAAATCAGTAGGATTCTCAATGTCTTCAATATTTCCTACAAGCCGAGCCTTCAAAGGTCGAAGCATCAACTCATTTTGAGAAAAATCTCAGGCTGGATATTTTGAATTCTGTGGAAATCATGATGAAAATGGAAGATGGATTTTCTATGGAAAATTTTGTAAGAAACAATAAATTTCTTAATTCAAAACTTTACAAATTAACAACGTTTCAAGAAATACATAAATTTTATTTTCTCCCCTCAAATTTAGATGCACCAACACATAGGGTGTGTGTATGTCTCATTTCCTTGGAATACAATACGACTTTTAATTTCTCCCTAGATAAATAAATCACCACTCTAACATAATTTTATTGGAGAAATGTATTTATAGTTTACATTGTATTGGGGGATCAAATAAAGTCGACATGCTCCCCTCACATAATCAGGATGTGATACTAACTTTGCAATTTTCCAATGGTATCCACTCTAATCAGAGTGAGAATAACTTCACAACATCTTAGTGATGTTAAAGTTATTAGTATTTTAATACACATAGTGACTACAATCTAGTCTAAACCATAAACCCTACTACATATGGAATCAATGGCAATATCGTGAAATTTGAATGAAAAGTACATCGACATAAAACCATGAAAATGACAATATAGAAAAAAAATCCACATATACACTTCCTGGATGGGACATGACAATTTATACAATATGTAATGAAGTATGTACAACCAAAATTTGATAACAATAATGACTATCTTTATGAACCAAACCACCAACATATGATAATGATAATGACTATGTTTATGTATTTATATGAGTGTTTCAAACAATCAAGATTCAAAAATAGAATGAAGTGATGAATGGAAAGAAAAAAAAAGATAAACATACATGGCACTACTGAGAACGAATCAAAGATAAACATACAAGGAACTATTGAGAATTAATTATGTAACTTATGGAAATAGAACAATATGGTAATCAATTAAGAATTCAACATCTCTAACAGGCATATACAGATCAATAAAACATTCTTCAAATAGTTAACATCTTCATAAACTCAAATTCAATGAGGTACCTTCTGCATATCATTCAAATGCATAAATAAAATGACAAGAAATGATCATACATTCAGAGGAAATAACTTGTGTCATTACTAGACATCATACAGTAATACTAAACATGAAGAATGGCTTGTTTTCTGAGATTTTATAAATCAGATATGATACAAGAAAGAAAAAATGGGAGGAGATTCTTTACAAGAACACAAAAATGTAATGAAGGAAATATAGACTGAAACTTAAAAACAAGGGATGAATCTATGTTGCCTGTTGAATTTATCAACTAACTATGCTCAAGGTTTGTATGGTTGAAATAATTTGGTTACAAGAAACTCTTTAACTTGCTAGAGTGTCGACCTTGATAATTGACACTTTCTTTTCTTTTTATCCTTCTCGCTCATGCCCTAAAATTGTTTCTTGAAACTAATTCTCGCTTCTTGAAATTGTTTTCTAGCTTCTTGATTCTTGAGCGGTTTTCCTCTTGGTAAAATTTGGTTCACCTTCACCTAGGTGAAATTATATTATAGAGAGAGATCGTGGGGCAGATCGAAACTTTCCAGCCAAGATATACATCACGCTCTACCTCTTAAAAATCCTACAATCATTTCTTATTTTCCTGGAAGCTCGAAATCCTAACTGTAGAGATTGCACGAATTAGTAGTTGTCAGATCGATCAAAATGATCAATCTTGACCATTGATCTCTTAAACGTGAGCTTGTTTCATCGAACTTCTAGTAATCCATCGGAGAAATAAAGGTCCACAAAGTCATAAAAATCAGTAGCCATCAGATCATTTTCGTAGAGCTATCTCAGTCATTGATTTGTGACTTTTTAGGCCCCATGACTTATTTGTAGATTGAGAAATCTTGACCATTGATTTGACAGAGGGAGTGAAATTTTATATGGACCATTGATAGGTTCCACTTGCAAGAGGTTTGTGAGAAGATCTGGGCCATTGACCGGTCCCCCTTAAAACATTGTTCGAGAGAAGATATGGGCTGTCAATTGATCATGTCCATGAAAGTGGTCAAGGTTTGCTATTTCAAAATGACTCCAAAGAGGGAAATCCTAGATCAAATATCAACCATACATCTGGGGTAGACAAGGGAAGTCTAATGGCATATGAGAGTCGTCAATCTGAGTCAACCAAGAATCCAAAACCGACTAAGGAAAATATCGTCATGTTGAAGTCATCCTAGACACGTGGAAAATTTTCACTAGCCCACGATGGAAGTGCTTTGGCATAGGTTCGTAAAATGTGTCACACAAATTCTAGGTGTTGGCCTATGTATGTGGTTGGCTCCATCTATCTGCATGGTAGTCACTGATTGGCCCTGAATATGCTTCACTGGCAGGTTCACATGACACTTGACCAAGATGCTTCAAGGCCTGAGAGTAGATCTAGACTGTTAATCGGTCTCACTTGAAAAAAGGTCCAAGAGTAGATCTGAACCATCCATTAGGGGTGCCCATCAGAGTCTTCAAGGTCTGGGTTGCAAACAAGACTCTGACAAGGTGACTCTGAGACTGAATCGTTATTGTTGATCTGGAGTTTTCAGGGGAATTCTGACGATGTACAAGAGTCGTTGATCTGGATCAACCAAGAACCTAAAATTGGCCAAAGAAAAGATATTTATGTTGACATCATATTGGAAACATAGCGACATTTCAGTAGCCCATGCCAGCACTGATGTGGCAGGGAAGAGGGACATGTTTCACCCATTTTTGGTGTATTGACATGTGCATCTGGTGGGTTCCACATGTACACGTGGCAACATATGATTAGCTCTGACAAGATAGGTTGGTGGGATGAGATGACACATGGTCGATAGGCTATGAGATCAATGATCAAATCTAGGTCGTTGATATCTCAGGACATGGTTGATGGCACGATGAGATCTGGGTTGTCCATCAGAGGTGCTCCATTCAAAGAGTTGAAGGATAAGGCTCAAATGGAACTCTAATAAGATGAATATGAAGACAAATATCAACCATTGATTGGAGGAACATGAGATTAAATGAGATTCGTTGATCTCACCATGATCGAAATAAAAACAATCTAAGGCATGAACATTATTATGGTGACATCACCCTGGACACGCGATGACATTTCACTAGCCCATGATGGTGTTGACATGGCAGGGGAGATGGACATGTGTCACCCATTTTCAGTGTATTGACCTGTGCATCTAGTGGGTTCCACATGTACACGTGGAAACATCTTATTGGGTCACAATATTTGAGGTCACATCTTGACCCTTGATCAGGGGTGCACTTACTTAAATCTGGATCATTGATCAAAGGTGTCTCATCAGGGTGTTTTGGGAAATAGGTTCTGAAATGAATCTAATAAAGGAGACTCCAACAAAGAGGACTCCAATGAAAAATTGGAACCATTGATCATGCACCATTTTAATCATACTCATTCGATCAAGTCAGAACTTGAATTCTTTCTAGCACTTGGTTTCTTGGTTGTGGTAACATGATAAGCCCCTGGGATATTGGCACTTAAGCTCTTTTGGGGCTTGATAAGCCCCCTTTTGACCATGAAAAGCCATTTTTTGTTCCGACAAACCCCTTTTGACTGCAACAAGCCCCTGAGGGATTAATTTTTTCTTTAGGCACACAAGGGCATGGATTTTCGCGTTGTTTCTTCATTTTTCCTTAGGAAACTTTGACTCTAATTTGTGCAAAGGCTCCTAAAGCTCAAATGTATGTTGATAACTCATTTGATCTCAAACTTATAACTTCATTCATCCTTCATTTAATTGCAAGAACAAATACAGTACTAAAATTTGGCTTCAGTAGGGACAAATTTCCCTTGTGGTATGCTAAGAACTCTAGACTAAGTGCCTTCTTCCATTGGGTTATGGAGTCTACCCAGAAATATACATCTCATTTATAAATGAAAATTGATTTGATATGTGACACAGAAAATGCTCAACAACTTATATTGTTAGAATCCTATCTACTTTATGAAGTAAGAAATGTTGAATGAAGGAAAATTAAAACAAACTCTACCAACTCAAAACAAATGCTTGATCACAAGTTTATTTATGTACATAAACTTCCTACTCTAATCAGTCAAGTGAAATGATACTTCCAATGATACTAGGAAAGTTCCTTATTGCATGGTTTAACTTCTCGCATACACCTTTCCAAAATAAGAACAATCAAAATTGGAAGTCGCAACATGATATGATTATGAAATTTTTGCTTATGATCTGAAAATGTTTGAATCATATATATTAAGTCATTTGAGATATTGGATAATGCAAAATCCAACCAAGATGCGATTGGATTATGAAAAGTGTGAGAAATAACAATTTTCTCAACAAAACTTGAGATTTCTTCTTGATAAAAGAGTTGACTGAACTTCTCTAGGAAACTCTTCGATTTCCCTGCTTGTAATTTTGATGAAGAAAAAGAAGGAAGAGGCTTCATGACATCGACAAATTTCCACTGGATCTTGTTCATTATGGTCAAGATCTATATCTTTAAGAACAACTAGAAGTGATAAATGAGTCTGGAATTCTTCATCATAGCTCTCATAATTATCATACATTGGTGCACCAACAACATTTTTTGAAGATTCGACTTTAGATATATGTCCCACAATACCAAGATCTAATTTTGTGTCATGATGATCATATATGAACCTATCATAGTTTGAAAATTCTATGAATAATGATACAAAAATCTGTGCATCTTCTTCAATTTAATATTCATCAAAATTATGATTTGTGTTGTAGAATCTAGTATGAACAGAATTACAAGAATCCTTCTTATATTCCTCATGAAACAACCATTGAATTGTATATTGCTCATAAAAAATGAGGGGCAACACATCATCGTTAATGTTACCTTAAAATAGATTTACATAATTTTTAGCAACACAATCTTAATTTTGATCAATAGGTTTGAAAGAAAGCATTGTCTCTTCTTTAAAATCCTCATGAATATATCCATAACTGACATCCCTTTTAAACTAAAATTCAGAAAATTATTTCTCTTCTTCACTACTATAGAAGATACATTTTTTATGTTCTATATCCGACTCAAGTTTTTCATTACAACATTGTTCAAAAGGAAACTCATAATATGGAAATTTAGAAATATTCTCTGGATCTTCTTGAAAATGTAAACATTCATCAACACATACAATATTTCTTGAAACAACGATAGGTATTTGAAACTCATGACCATCCTCAAAAGGAGAAATATCTTTCTGAATATGATATTGATTAGTACCTTTCAATACATTAAGAAGTATTGTATCCTCTTGTATATTTTCTGAAGCTTCTGTGTAAACACCCTCCAATGATATCTCTTCATTTGAATTTGCAAGGCTATCTTCATCATTTTCACTGTTATAGTAAGCTTCCCTTTCAAAATATTGTTCATATTCATCATCTATGATCTCCCCTTCCTCTTCATTATCACAAGAAGAGTCTTCTTTATTCTATGAAACGGATTTAAAAATTTCATTGCAACAACTTCCAAGAGGAATATCAATGGGATACCTCCTTTTGTAATGAGAATGAAATATCATGTGAAAATATTTCCCAATTGACCACACTTTGTACACAACATGTGTACATACTTCCCTACAACATGTGTACATAGGTATTTGCGCTAGAAAATACAAAAATGAAGTCGGGTTTCCATGTCACGACAAGAGATCTCTGATCCTTGGCCGTCCATATGCTAGAAATGTTATGAATCAGCCCTTTAGTTGCATTTTGAAGGCTATAAGAACACAATTCCGAGCTATGGAAAATAAGAGAGAGCATTCAACTTTGAGAGAAAAGTTACTCTAGAGAAATTACTTCATATTGAGTCTGCATCCCTTTGTCCCTCAAGTTTGAACATGGTGTTCAACCCCCAATCTCTTTCCCTATTGTTGAGAGAACCTCATTGTCTCTTTTCTATGAGCTTGCCTTTGGTGGAGGATTGAAGTGGTGGAGGCCCGGTTGGAAGGAACTTGGTTTCTTGGTTTCAAACCATGCCAACACGAAAGTCTGTAATGTTTTTGTTTCTGTTGATCATTTATTAATAGAAATACTCTTTTCCCGTCCAATTGGCATCATGCAAATATATGATTATTATCCATGGGAATATTCGTAATTTTTATTAATGGATTATGCTATCTAATGTGCTAACCCCTTTATATTATCACTATATATTTTCTCTACTTGTTTGTTGAGAACTTGTTTTAGGTACAAAGCTTTGGGTCAAAGTACTCAACAGTGGAACACCATCGAACGTTGGAACGAGGTAGGCTTCTTTCTTATCTCACTTGCACATTGGTTTATATAGCATATGTTGGAATTGAGTAGATTTATGTAGTCATACCTGTCTGTTGTGGTTTACCCTGGCCATAGAGAGTTTTTACCTCATAACACTTGCTAGATCCTCCTTCCCTATATTACAACACAAATCCTTCCACGGTCTCTTACAATCACTTGCACTTAGCTCTTCAAGTCTCACTCAGTATGCACACATAAATTACAATTTCCATTTGCACTTAGCAATTAACACTTAGCACTTAGCATCACATACTTCTTCCTCCTTTGATCACATAGATCGAACTTTCTACTTCTTACATCGCCTAGAGTTCTATTTATACATTACAAAATGGGCCTAAACATGGGTAAACCCATGGGCCGACATCCCCACTCCCGTTACATAAGCCCAAAACCCAAAAATCCCTAAAAAGTGGCCAAGATCCCGTGATCTCTACTTCAACTTGCGCTCCATCTTCGACAGCCTATCGAAGTCCCAAAAGTAGGTCAAACATGACCAAGGATCCTCAAAACTTGGTCAAGGGCCAACAATTTGTGAATGAAATTTACTGGATTTCAAGCACCAAAGTTGTTTGCAAAGGAGGTAGGTTTTCACAGGCTATACAGGAAGTATTTTTATCTAGTCACATCAAACTTTGACTCCTTTACCTTGTCGAACTTGAAGAGAATAGACCTAGCCCGTTTTAATGGCGATCCTGATTGGTTCTCTAGTGGGTAGCCTCAATGGAAGATATGCATGAAAGTACCATGACTGGTCTGAGTCGTCCTGGAAGATGACCATTAATCCCACATGTTAGTATTGTCTTTTCTCTTGCAATTAAATGAAGGATGACTGAAGTTATAAGGATGAAATCAGACAAGTTAGAAGTAGAAAGTTGAGCTTCAAGAGCCTCTGCATAGCTCAGAGCCAAATTTTCCTAAGGAATAATGAAGAAACAACAAGAAAATCCATGCCCTTGTGTGCCCGAGGAAAAAATTAATCCCTCGGGGGCTTGCCGCAGTCAAAAGGGGTATGTTGTAGTCAAAAGGGGCTTGTCACAGTCAAAAGGGGGCTTACCGTGCCCCAAAATGGCTTAAGTGAAAATATCCCAGGAGATTATCATGATATCGTGGCCAAGAAACCAAGCGCTATAAATAATTCAAGTTCTGACCTAATCAGATGACTATGATTAAAAGTGTTCGGGATCAACAGTTTCAATTTTGCATTGGATTCCTCTTTGTCGGAGCCTCCTTCATCAGATTCTCCCTCGTGAGAGTCATTTTGAAACCTATCTCTTGGACCACTATGATGAGACAACTCCAATCAATGGCCCAAATTTAAGTAAGCGCTCCCCCCATCAATGGTCAAGATGTGACCTCATATCTCATAGTCTCCCGAAAGGATGTCAACATCAGCCTACTAGCAGAGCCCTGTCAGACCCAATCAGATGCTACCATGTGTACATGTGGAACCCACCAGATGTACAAGTCAATACACCGAAAATTGGTGACAAGTGTCCCTCTCCCCTACACGTCAGCACTAACATAGGCTAGTGAAATTTCACCACGTGTCTAGGGTGATGTCAGCATAATAATGTTCATGCCTAGACACATTTTTTCTTTCGATCACAGTAAGATAAAAAAATCTCATTTAATCTCTTGTTCCGCAAATCAATGGTTGATACTTGTCTTCACAATCATCTTATCAGAGTCTCATTTAAGCCTGATCCTTTATCACTATGAATGGAGCACCTCCGATAGACGAACCAGATCTCATTCGCAATCAACTATGTCCTGAGAGATCAAAGGCCCAGATTTGATCATCAATCTCGCAACCTCCCAACAAAGTGTCACATTAGCCCACCAACAAAGTATTGTCAGAGATAATCAAATTTGTCCACATGTACATGTGGAAGCCACCAAATTCTCAGGTCAATACACCAAAAAATAGGTGACACCTGTCCCTTTCCCCTGCCACATCAGTGCCAACATGGGCTAGTGAAATGTCACCACACATTCAGGATGACATCAACATGAAGATATTTTCCTTAGCCAATTTTGGGTTCTTGATCGATTCAGATTGACGACTCTTGTACATCATCAGACTTCCCTTGATAACTCCAGATCAACGTTCAAGATTCATGCTTGGAGTCCCCTCATTGGAGTCATGTTTGCAACCCAGACCCTAAAGACTCTGATGGGAACCCTCAATGGAAAGTCCAAATCTGCTCTCGGACCTTTTTTCAAGTGAGACCAATTAACAATCCAGATCTTTTGTCGGGCCTTGAATCATCCTAGTCGAGTCTCACGTCATCCTACCAACAAATCATTGTAAGGGGAAATTAGTGACTTCCATGTCGACAGGTGGAACCCACCACATACATAGGCCAACACTTTGAAGCTGGATGACACATGTCATTCACCCCTGCCACATCAGTTCCATCATAGGATAGTGAAAAGTCACCACGTGTACAAGATGACTTCAACATGACGATCTTTTCCTTAACCGGTTTTGGATTCTTAGTCAACTAAGATTGACATCTCTCGTATGTTGTCGAACTTCCCCTAGAAACTCTAGATATATGGTTGAGATTTTTTCTTTGATTTCCCTCCTCGAAGTCATTTTGAATGAGTATACCTCGACCACTCTGATGAACATGACTGATTGACAGTCTAGATATGCTCTCAAACCTTTTTTAAGGGGGACCGATAAATGGGCCATATCTACCCTCAGACTTCTTGCAAGTGGAATCGATCAATGCTCCATATCAAAGTGCACTCCTTCTTTCAAATCAACGATCGATATTGCTCGATCTACAAATAAGTCATGGGACCTAAAAATCCATAGATCAACAACTGAGATAGCTCCCCGAGAGTGATTCGATAATTGTTGTGTTTTACTCCTTTCCAGACCTTGATTTCTCCAATGGATTACTAGCGGTCTGATGAAATAGGCCCACGTTTAAGAGATCAATGGTCGGGATTGATCGTTGAGATCAATCTAATGAATGTTTAGTCATGAGATATCTATAGTTAGTATTTCAAGCTTCAATCCAAAGATGAAATGATTGCAGGGATTTTTACGAGGTAGAGCGTGATGTATATCATGGATATAAATTTTCCAGCTGCCCCACAATCTCTCTCTATAACAAAATTTCACCCAGGTGAAGGTGAACCGAAGTTTACCAAGAGGAAAACCTCTCAGGAATCAAGAAGCTAGAAAACAATTTCAAGAAGTGGGAAGTAGTTTCAAGAAACGGTTTTAGGGCATGCGCGAGAAGGATAAAAAGCAAAGAAGGCACCCATTATCAAGTTTGTAACTTTGGGGAGTTAAAGAGTTTCTTGTAACCAAAGCTTTTCAACCACAGAAACCTTGAGCATAGTCAGTTGATAAATGTAGTAGGAAATAAAGATTCTCCCATTTTTCTTTCTTGTATCAGATCTAATTTATAAAATCTCAGACAACAAGCCATTCTTCATGTTCAGTATCACTGTATGATTTATGGTAATGACATAGAAGTGATTTCCTCTTAATGTATGACCATTTATTGTCATTTGCTTTATGCATTTGAATGATATGCAGAGGGTAGCTCCTTGAATTTGAGTGTATGAAGATGTTAATTGTTTGAAGCATGTTTTATTGATATGTATATACATGTTAGAGCCGCTGAATTCTTAATTGAACAACACGTTGTTCTATTTCCAAAATCTATAGGATTCATTCTTAGTAGTACCATGTATGTTTATCTTGTTTTTATTCCAATTCATCACTTCATTCTCTTGTTAAATATTGATTGTCTGAAACACTCATAGACATATGCCGCTGATATTCGAGAGCATCTATCATATAAACTAAGAATGTTTAAGGTCCTATAATTTGAGAAGAGGAAGAGAGAGAGAGAGAGAGGGAAAAACTTCACAAATATTGCACAATTATTTTACTATGATATCTGGCCTTAAGATTTATCCTAAGTCTTGGCCCCTGGAGTGCCTCAACATCGTTCCAATAACATCCTATAACATCTCATGCACTTGTTTTTTCATATTTCACGTGGAGACTCCACAAAAGGAAAATTTGGCCTCTGCCAGAAGACACACCAAAATCCACCCTGACCTTGATTAGATTCCAACCTATTCAGATCCAAAAAAGCTTGTGACCTAGAGAAATATCTGAGAACGTCATATATTTTCTTCTTCGGGTAACTCTGATCTAGAAGCATCTCCTTATACTATTCATCAAAGTGTTGAATCTATAGATCTAATTAAGATCTATACTATTCATAAGAGTCTAGGAAGACTATCTTCCTAGATTCAGAGAAATTGATAATGATAATATGTCTCATCATTTTGTATAATTCCATTATTGTATGCATCAAATCGGTATCTCTCATGAATATTTCTTCATGAAAATGTTCATTCTCTCTTTAGAGAGAGACACTCATCAATGGTATAGATCCTTTCTTTCTTCTTGTATAGCTTCACTAAAATATTTTCACATGATATTTCGTTCTCATTACAAAAGGAGGTATCCCATTGATCTTCCTCTTGGAAGTTGCTGCAATGAAATTTTTAAATCTGTTTCATAGAATAAAGAAGACTCTTCCTGTGATAATGAAGAGGAAAGGGAGATCACAGATGATGAATATGAACAATATTTTGAAAGGGAAGCTCACTATAACAGTGAAAATGATGAAGATAGCCTTGCAAATTCAAATGAAGAGATATCACTAGAGGGTGTTTACACAGAAGCTTCAAAAAATATACAAGAGGATACAATACTTCTTTATGTCTTGAAAGGTACTAATCAATATCATATTCATAAAGATATTTCTCCTTTTGAGGATGGTCATGAGTTTCAAATACCTATCGTTGTTTCAAGAAATATTGTATGTGTTGATGAATGTTTACATTTTCAAGAAGATCCAAAGAATATCTCTGAATTTCCATATTATGAGTTTCCTTTTGAACAATGTTGTAATGAAAAACTTGAGTCGTATATAGAACATAAAAAAGATGTCTTCTATAGTAGTGAAGAAGAGAAAGAATTTTCTGAATTTTAGTTTAAAAGGGCTGTCAGTTATGGATATATTCATGAGGATTTTAAAGAAGAGACAATGCTTTCTTTCACACCTATTGATCAAAATTAAGATTGTATTGCTAAAAATTATGTAAGTCTATTTCAAGGTAACATTAATGATGATGTGTTGCCCCTTGTTTTTTATGAGAAATGTACTACTCAATGGTTGTTTCATGAGGAATATAAGAAGGATTCTTGTAAATATGCTCATACTGGATTCTACAACACAAATCATAATTTTTATGAATATTAAATTGAAGAAGATGTGCGGATTTCTGTATCATTATTCATAGAATTTTCAAACCATGATAGGTTCATATATGATCATCATGACACAAAATCAGAGCTTGGTATTGTGGGACATATATCTAAAGTCGAATCTTCAAAAAATGTTGTTGGTGCCCCAATGTATGATAATTATGAGAGCTATGATGAAGAATTCCAAACTCATTTATCACTTCCAGTTGTTCTTAAATATATAGATCTTGACCATAATGAACAAGATCTAGTGGAAATTTGTTGATTTCATGAAGCCTCTTCCTCCTTTTTCTTCATCAAAATTACAAGCAGGGAAATCGAAGAGTTTCCTAGAGAAGTTCAGTCAACTCTTTTATGAAGAAGAAATCTCAAGTTTTGTTGAGCAATTTGTTATTTCTCACACTTTTCATAATCCAATTGGTTGGAGTTTGCATTATCCAATATCTCAAATGACTTAATATATATGATGCAAACATTTTCAGATAATAAGCAAAAATTTCATAATCGTATCATGTTGCGACTTCCAATTTTTCATGTTCTTATTTTGGAAAGGTGTATGCGAGAAGTTCAACCATGCAATAAGGAACTTTCCTGGTATCATTGGAAGTATCATTTCACTTGACTGATTAGAGTAGGAAATTTATGTACATAAATAAACTTGTGATCAAGCATTTGTTTTTAGCTGGTAGAGTTTGTTTTAATTTTCCTTCATTCAACCTTTCTTACTTCATAAAGTAGATAGGATTCTAACAATATAAGTTGTTGAGCATTTTTTGTGTCACATATCAAATTAGTTTTCATTTCTAAATGAGATGTATATTTCCGAGTAGACTCCATAACCCAATGGAAGAAGGCACTTAGTCTAGAGTTCTCAACATACCACAAGGGAAATTTGTCCCCACTGGAGCCAAATGTTAGTACTCTGTTTGTTCTTGCAATTAAATGAAGGATGCCTGAAGTTATAAGTTTGAGATCAAATGAGTTATCAACATAAATTTGAGCTTCAAGAGCCTCTGCACAAATTAGAGTCAAAGTTTCCTAAGGAAAAATGAAGAAACAACGTGAAAATCCATGCCCTTGTGTGCCTAAGGGAAAAATTAATCCCTCGGGGGCTTGTCACAGTCAAAAGGGGTTTGTCATAATAAAAAATGGCTTGTCATGGTCAAAAGGGGGCTTATCACGCCCCAAAAGAGCTCAAGTGCCAATATCCCAGGGGCTTATCATGATACCATAACCAAGAAACCAAGTGCTAGAAAGAATTCAAGTTCTGACCTGATCGAACGAGTATGATTAAAATGGTGCATGATCAATGGTTCCAATTTTTCATCAGAGTCATCTTTGTTGGAGTCTCTTTCATTGGATTCATTTCAGAACCTATCTCCCAAACCACCCTGATGAGACACCTTCGATCAATGATCCAGATTTAAGTAAGTGCACCCCTGATCAAGGGTCAAGATGTGACCTCAGATCTTGTGACCCAATAAGATGTTTCCACGTGTACATGTGGAACCCACTAGATGCACAGGTCAATTCACTGAAAATGGGTGACACATGTCCAGCTCCCCTGCCATGTCAACGCCATCATGGGCTAGTGAAATGTCATCGCGTGTCCAGGGTGATGTCACCATAATAATGTTCATGCCTTAGATTTTTTTTTTATTTCAATCATGGTGAGATCAACGACTCTCATTTAATCTCATGTTCCTCCAATCAATGGTTGATATTTGTCTCCATATTCATCTTATCAGAGTCCCATTTGAGCCTTATCCTTCAACACTTTGAATGGAGCACCTCTGATGGATGACCCAGATCTCATCGTGCCATCAACCATGTCCTGAGATATCAACGACCTAGATTTGATTGTCGGTCTCATAGCCTCTCGACTAGGTGTCATCTCAGCTCAGCAACAGAGCTTGTTAGAGCTAATCATATGTTTCCATGTGTACATGTGGAACCCACCAGATGCATAAGTCAATACACCAAAAATGGGTGAAACATGTCCCTCTCCCCTGCCACATCAGCGCTGGCATGGGCTACTGAAATGTCACCATGTTTCCAGTATGATGTCAACATAAATATCTTTGCTTTAGCCAATTTTAGGTTCTTGGTTGATCTAGATCAACGACTCTCATGCATCGTCAGACTTCCCCTAACAACTCCAGATCAACGGTAAATATTCAAGCTCAGAGTCCCCTCGTTGGAGTCCTGTTTGCAACCCAGACCCTGAAGACTCTGATGGGCACCCCTAATGGATGGTTTAGATCTACTCTTGGACCTTTTTTCAAGTGAGACCGATTAATGGTCTATATCTACTCTCAGGCCTTGAAGCATCTTGGTTAAGTGTCATGTGAACCTGGCAGTGAAGCATAGTCAGGGCCAATCGGTGATTTCCATGTGGATAGATGGAGCCAACCACATACATAGGCCAACACCTAGAATTTTTGTGACACATTTCATGCACCTATGCCAAATCACTTCCATCGTGGGCCAGTGAAAATTTTCCATGTGTCTAGGATGACTTCATCATGACGATATTTTCCTTAGTCAGTTTTTGATTCTTGTTCGACTCAGATCGACGACTCTCATACGTCATTGGAATTCCCTTGGAAACTCCATATCTATGGTTTAGATTTGATCTAGGATTTCCCTCGTCGGAGTCATTTTGAAATAGCAGACCTTGACCACTTTCATGGACATGATCGATTGATAGCCCAGATCTTCTCTCGAACAATTTTTTAAGGGGGACCGATCAATGGCCCAGATCTACCCATAAACCTCTTTCAAGTGGAACCGATCAATGGTCCATATAAAAGTTCACTCCCTCTTTCAAATCAATGGTTGAGATTTCTCAATCTACAAATAAGTCATGGGGCCTAAAAAGTCACAAATCAGCGACCGAGATAGCTCTATGAGAATGATCTGATGGCTACTGATTTTTATGACTTTGTGGACCTTGATTGCTTCGATGGATTACTAGAGGTTCGATGAAACATGCTCACGTTTAAGAGATCAATGGTCAGGATTGATCATTTTGATCAATTTGACGGCTACTAATTCGTGCAATCTCTACAGTTAGGATTTCGAGCTTCCAGGAAAATAAGAAATGATTGCAGGATTTTTAAGAGGTAGAGCGTGCTGTATATATTGGCTGGAAAGTTTCCATATGCCCCACGATATTTATCTATAATATAATTTCACCCAGGTGAAGGTGAACCAAATTTTACCAAGAGGAAAATCGCTCAAGAATCAAGAAGCTAGAAAACAATTTCAAGAAGTGAGAATTAGTTTCAAGAAACAGTTTTAGGGCATGAGTGAGAAGGATAAAAAACAAAGCAGATGCCAATTATCAAGGTCAACACTCTAGCGAGTTAAAGAGTTTCTTGTAACCAAATTATTTCAACCATACAAACCTTGAGCACAGTTAGTTGATAAATGCAACAGGCATCATAGATTCATCCCTTGTGTTTAAGTTCCAGTCTATATTTCCTTCATTACATTTTTGTGTTCTTGTAAAGCATCTCCTCCCATTTTTTCTTTCTTGTATCATATCTGATTTATAAAAGCTCAGACAATAAGCCATTCTTCATGTTTAGTGTTACTGTATGATGTCTGGTAATGACACATAAGTTATTTCCTTTGAATGTATGATCATTTCTTGTCATTTTATTTATGCATTTGAATGATATGCAGAGGTTACCTCCTTGAATTTGAGTGTATGAAGATGTTAACTATTTGAAGAATGTTTTATTGATCTGTATATGCCTATTAGAGCTGTTGAATTCTTAATTGATTACCATATTGTTCTATTTACATAAGTTACATAATTCATTCTCAATAGTGCCTTGTATGTTTATCTTTGATTCATTCTTAATAGTGCCATGTATGTTTATCTTTTTTTTCTTTCCATTCATCACTTCATTCTCTTTTTGAATATTGATTGTTTGAAACACTCATATAAATACATAAACATAGTCATAATTGTTATCATATGTTGATGGTTTGGTTCATAAAGATAGTCATTATTGTTATCAAATGTCAGTTGTACATACTTCATTACATATTGTATAAATTGTCATGTCCCATCCAGGAAGCGTATATGTGGATATTTTTTTCTATATTGTCATTTTCATGGTTTTATGTCCATGTACTTTTCATTCAAATTTCATGATATTGCCATTGATTCCATATGTCGTAGGGTTTATGGTTTGGACTAGATTGTATTCACTATGTGTATTAAAATATCGATAAATTTAACATCACTAAGATGTTGTGAAGTTATCCTCACTCTGATTAGAGTGGATACCATTGGAAAAATGCAAAGTTGGTATCACATCCTGATTATGCGAGGGGAGCATGTCGACTTTATTTGATCCCCCAATACAATGTAAACTATAAAGACATTTCTCCAATAAAATTATGTCAGAGTGGAGATTTATTTATCTAGGGAGAAATTAAAAGTCATATTGTATTATGAGGAAATGAGACATACACACACCCTGTGTGTTGGTGCATCTAAATTTGAGGGGCGAAAATAAAATCTATGTATTTCTTGAAATGTTGTTAATTTGTAAAGTTTTGAATTAAAATTTTTATTGTTTCTTACAAAATTTTAAATAGAAAATTGATCAAGTGCACCTGACTGGAAGAAGGATGTTCAAAAAAAAAAATGAATTTAGTGTGGTGGGTCAACAACTAAAGGAATCAACTTCTCTCAAATGGTTGGAACTTCATTCATTTTGAAACTTTATTCCCTAAACAAATCCCTGAAATTCTGGTTATTTCACTTGGAATCGACCTCGCTTTGGATTATATATATCTATATGTTTAGATGATGTTTATATTCATATTTTCTATGGGAAGCATCCATTATATTGATACTATTGATTTTATGAAAGTCCCAAGCCCTCATATATAATCTTCCATTTTGTAATATAATTGCTTGCTTGTTGTTGAGTCTTATATATAACCTTGTCTTTTGTAAAGTATTGGATATAATGGCTTGGTGTTGGAATACCCTTTTAATATATGGTTGTGAAGTGGTCTATTTAGGTATGTCCGTAGCAATACCAATACAAATTTAATTTTACAAATGAGCTTTACTAAAGGCTAAAATTGGTCCTTAAAATTGAATTGATATGATGATCATACATTATAGTGTAAACACAACTTTGTGAATTCTATAAGATAAGAAATAATGATTTATTTAATTTTAAAAGATGAAAAATTAATTTCCTTTGGAATATTAATAAAAAAATTATGAAGAAAAAAAAATTAGTTAAAAATACTTGTAAATAAAAAAGTCTTAAATAAAGAAAATAACTTTATTTAAGAGGGACAGATGAATAACTAGATCACTTTTTAGACACTTGTCAATATTATTTCTGACCTCAAAGATTGGGTTCCATCAGACATATAAGTTATTTGATTTGGTATACCTTATCATTGCTATGCCAAAAATTGGGATCTTGCATAGAGCACCTTTCCCTCTCTCCGCGGTTGGGTTTTTACGTAGTCGAGGGTCTCAAACAGGGTTAAAAAAAAATCCAAAAGTCAACTCATCTCCTTCTTCGATCTCCTATGGAAATTATACAAACATCTTTCCATCACTTCTCTTTATGTCCCCAAGCACTAGTGGCCTTAGAACGAAGGAAACCCATGTTGGTTCACCCGATATTTGTTGGACTTGTTTGGTTCAACTTTCGGTTTATGATTTATTTCATGAATGCTCTTTGGTTCTTGAATTGGGTTGTGTTGATTCACATAATCTAATAACAAAATTGTTCAATGAGGTAGGTACTACCTACTTTGCAATTATTCCCCTTGTTTCATATATCTATCCTCCACTACAAAAGTACCTACCTACTTTGCAATTATTCCCCTTGTTTCATATATCTATCCTCCACTACAAAGTTGTTGTTTAAAATTTTGGAATGGATTCCTCTTTGGGATTTTCAATTCACTTTGTCTTTCTTTAGTTGATTAAAACTATTGGGTATCGAAGAAGAAGCTTGCATCTCCTTGAATGTTCCAATTATCCATTTTCACTTTGTGGTATCTTCGTGGATTTTTCTAGTGTGATTTAATGAGAGATACGATATTATAATTAATTGGTTCCATTGTTCATAGATCATTTACTTTTACTATTATGTTCTTCACATTCTATTTATAATTAATTATAAAATCGAGGACATGTTTTCTCCCCATTGTGTGGTGTAGATCAAAGAACTGATATAGACAAGCCTTCTTCTTTAACCATATCCATGTCCTCTACACAAATTTTATGTAGTTCTTTGATACTTTCTTCTCCAAGAGATGAATATTGAGCAACAAAAGTTGTCTTGTGGGTTATTGTCTTCCTTGTAGTTAGATTGGTCATGTATTCACCTTTTAACTTCATTGTATTTCTTAAATGGGAGTTGGGTATGTTCTCGACCACCACACTATTACTACTTTGGGTTCAATTTTTTTCCTTAAGTAGATGCAAGGCATCAACCCCCCACCCCTGCCTCCCTCATTGAACATAGGAGACTCAAAGGAGATACGTCACTTTCCTTTTTCCATCTCAACATCTAGATCCTAAACAAGTCTATGACCCCACCCCTCTACAAAGAAATTTTTTTGTTTAATTTTTAGCTACTCCACCATTGAGTTCATGCATGTGGACTCCATCTAATATTCATTTTCCCCACTTTCTATGATAGTCACCCTTCTCTCCATAGTCCTTCACTTACTTCTAGATAATTGAATTCAATCCTTGTTATGATGAGATACATTCAATCACCTCTTTCCTTAATGATTTCTCCTTCTACCTCATTCTAACGATGTCACATGCAATGCCATATTTATCTTCTCAATGACTAGTACCACCACCTTTAACTGTATTCACCATTTAGTTTATTCATTATTATTGTTGGATTGGTTGGGACATTAACAACCCTCTACTGAAATGTAAAACCCCTTTCACTCCCTCCATGGTATGCGTAATTGGAATTTGATGTGGTAATGACTAATGACTTAGCTTGTATGTCTACCATGTCACACTTTGCCTTCTCATTTCAATTATTCCTATTGATTTGAGTCCATTATGTAAATTGAAGGACAACAACAAAACATTGGGAGTTCTAGATGTTATGGCAAAAGTGTTAATATGGATATGAAAGCTTGTAATCAAAATAATCGAGCATTTGTGCAAAATATAGGATGTTGAATGCTAAGGATGGAAGCAATATGAGCATGTCAAACATGATATCTAGTAGAATGTAAAGACATGAAAAGGAATCAAATTATACAATGAAAAAATAGTTGAATCTCAACCAATATGAGAGTTGGGACTAATAAATGTCCAACAAAGTCCATCTAACTCCTATTAGATGTTAGGATATTTAGACACTTAGGAGTTAGTTAAGATATACTTGGTCTAATGTGTTGTTAGGTAAAAGTGTGTTTCTTAGTGTGTTTCTTTAGTATGCATTAGTATGCATTTGTAGTTCATAAATCTGACGGTCATGATATGTTCTCGACATAGAGGAATCTGACAGTTCATATTATCCTCGATCTTAATGGCTATTGATCTGTGGCTTAACACTTGATTGGTCCATGATCTCTATTTAAAGAGCATGGAGGGTCATTTGTTGATGATCGATTGTGAGAAACGCTCTTGTAAAATCCCTCTGTAATCTTTTTATTTTGCATTAATAAACTGTTCCAAGTGGTCGCGTTGGCTAGGGCCGTGGATGTTTCCTCGTAGGAGTTTTACCTCGTCAAAACATCGGTGTGTTGATATTTGATCTGGTTGTGTGAGTGGTTACTGAATGTGTTCGCCCTCTTTTGGAATACCTGTGTTGTCGAACATGGTATCAGAGTTTGTTTGAAGGCCCTCTCTTATTGTAGATCAAGATCGTGAAGTCGAGTTTCCTCATCTCCATTTTTTTCCATTTCCATCCATTTTTAGGCTAAAAGGATTGTTCCATTGCATCTGGAGCACTCGTTTCAATCATGAACGCTTTTTGTTTCACTCGAAAAGGTTTTTGTTTTCTTATGATACGGCCATTTCAGCTAGACCTGGAAGTATAAATCTTGAATATGCCCTTTTAAAATTTTTGCAGAGTATTATTTTGGTTTTATTTTGTTTGTTTCTGGGTTTCTACTCTTTTAGATCTATGTATTCTCTTTTCCCTATGCCCTGTGCGATCTCAGCAAATCAGAAATAGATAGGAAAAGGTGCATTTTCTGGGTAAGCTAACCGAGATCTAACCCTTCTTGTCATCGAAAAGCAATTTTTTTTTTGTGTGTGTGAAAAGAGTTTTTTATGAGCATGCTCTTCAACAATAAAAACAACAACACCCACAATCCTCCTGCTAAACAATACAATATGTTTTGTTAGCCCACTTGGTTAAAAGTTGCCTTATTAAGTAAGAGGTCTTGAGGTTTTTTTGTTATTTTTTTTGAAAAAGTTCATGCTCCATTGTAAAGTGTATTTCACTTCAAGTATAAAAATGAACCACTATAAGTAGCTTTAATATTTTATTTTAGAGTTATTTATTTTTCATGCATCTTTCTTTCATAAAGTAACTTCATTCTAAAAGTGATCCCCACTTCTTTTTATAAAAGTGGGTCACTTCATAAAACAACTTATTTGTAAAAGTGAGTTTATTTTGAGGGGTATCACCATCACGCGGTTCTTTGGTTACTGTTTATGCCTTTTTTTTTAAAGGGCATAACTTTCACATCTGAAGTTTGTTTTCAATGTCATTTTTTTTTTAAACCGCCTAATGTTTTGAGATCTTTCCATCCAGATCATCAGTTTCAGTTTTTAAATCCATATTATCAGCACATTTGATATGGATTCTTCCAGTAATATTTTTCTTACTAGCACCAACTACTTCCAATGGAAATCCCATATGGAGGATTTATTAAGAAGTAAAGGCTTGTACCATATTACCTTGGGAAAGAAAAAAGAACCCACTGATGTTGATAAGAAATTCAAATGGGCTAATAGGAGTGACGAAGCACATGGACTGATCGAAATATCCATCTCTCATGATTTAAGGTTCCACCTTCAAGAAATTGATGACCACGATGAAGCTTGGGAAAATATTGAATATGTGTTTGGTAAACACAATATTATTCGAGCACATCAGTTAGAAAATCAAATACTGACTTTAAGTCCAAATGATTTTTCTTGCATTGAAGACTATCTATCCAAGTTTTAAAAACTCATAATTTTATGTGAAGAATGTGAGATAAAGCTGGAGGAAGAGCGTTGCATCTATATTATTATTTATAAGATAGGTAGTGCATATTTTGTGTTTGTATCTACCTTTTATTCCATGAGAGAGGCTCTAGGGAAAGCTTATCAAAAACCCACTCTTGATTCCTTTTGTGACGCTTTGATTAGAGAGAAAAATAAGCTTGTACAACTTGGAGTGATCAGCACTGCAGGTACCTCCAACAAAGCCTTAGTCTCCCAATAGAAAGATAAACCCAAGAATCCCAAGAAGAAACATCCTCACCAAAAAAACAATTAACATAAGGGTCCCAAACCCACTCGGACAACTTTAGCTCCTAATGGTGACAAAAGATCAAAATCTAAAAATAAGAAAACTGACAAACATTACAACTTCTGTGATAAAGATGGTCATGATGAGTCCAAATGTTTCAAGAAGATGGTAGCTTTAGAAGCAGCGCTGAAGAAGCACAACAACAGTATTGATCATACTTCTTCTTCTTCTCATGGACATGCACTTTCTGCTTCTGGTTTCTCCTTCAATGCAACTTCTACTTCTTCTTCTTATGAGTGGCTTATTGATTCCAGAGCATCTTATCATATGGCTAAGGATAAAGACATATTCTTTTCTCTAAATGAATGTAACACCAAGAAAATATTTATTGGTGATGATAGATCTCTTAGTGTTGTAGGATCTAGAACAGTTTAAGTAGATAATGGTCATTTCAATGATGTATGATGTGTTCCAAGTATTTATTGTAACCTTCTATCTATATATCAAATCACTAATTCAAGTGAAGGTAAAACTGTAGAGTTTTCACCTCACCAAGTTGTAATCAAGGGTCTACAAGATCCTAAGAATGTTCATGCAACTGGAATTTTTGATGATATTACCAGGTTGTAAAAGTTTGTCAACTTTGGGCCATCATCTTTTCCATGAGTTTTTGTTGCTCATAGTGATGACTTGATCAAACTTTGGCATGAGCAGTTTGGTCATCTAAACTATCACTCATTGCAACATCTATGTAATCAACATATGGTGACTGTTATTCCTCTTTTTTCATGCAGAGATGGTGTTTGTGCCGGTTGTGTTCTCGAAAAACATCATCGGGACAATTTTGACAAATGTGCCTCTTGGCATGCCTTGTGCCCTTTGCAGCTTGTTCATAGTGACTTGTGTGGTCCACTTTCTTCTCCTTATTTTTCTGGGTGAAATTATTTCTTAACTTTCATTGATAACTTTTCCAGACGCATTTGGGTTTACTTCTTAAAAATTAAGAGCGAAGTTTTTGACAAGTTTCTAGCCTACAAGGCCCTTGTAGAAAAGCAATCTGGACATCAAATTCAAAGGTTAAGAACAGATAATGGAGGAGAATATGTGAACAATAATTTTACAAGTTATGCACTACACAGGGCATCCAAATGAAACACATTGTTCCATATACACCACAACAAAATGGTGTTGCTGAGAGAAAGAACCGCACATTAAAATAAATGGCTAATTGTATGATCCAATCTAAGGGATTAAGTCTAATTGGGAAGAAGCCATCAACTATGATAATTACATAGTAAATCACACTCCCACAAAGGCTCTTAAAAATATAACACTAGAAGAATCTTGGACTAAAATTAAACCAGTTGTAAGTCACTTTCGTGAATTTGGAAGTATAGCATGGGCTCACATTCCATGAATTTTTCTTTCCCAATCTAAGTATACTTGTGACCTTCTTCGTCGCTTTCACATGGAAGATTCTAAACCATCCCCTTATCCCTTCCAGTCTGGAGTCAAGCTTGCTGCCACCTTGTACCGTCAGTTAGTTGGTAGCCTCTTATACTTGACTCATACTCGTTCTGATCTTTCCTTTGTTGTTGGTCTTGTTTCCCGGTATATTAAAACACCCCATGAAAGTCATTGGAAAACATATAAAATGATACTTTTGTATGTCTGGGGTACAATTTAGTTTGGGATCCATTACAGTTTCGAGGAGACTCCTTTATTGGTTGGTTTCACTTATTCAGATTGGGTCGATGACCCTGATGATCAAAATTATACTATAGGTTATGTTTTCAACCTTGCCTTAGGACCTATCACTTGGTCCTATAAGAAAAAACAGGCTATTGCACTTTCTTCATAAAAAGTAGAGTACCAAGCAACGATAAACGTAAGTTAGGAACCCTTGTGGATTTGACAGATCCTTTTAGAGTTTGGATTCCAGCAGCAACATTCGACCAGCCTTTGGTGCTAAAATCAGAGTTCCATCAAGCTCGCCAAAGACCCACTTAAACATCAATGCAACAAACACATTGAGCTACACATGAACTTCATCAAAAAGCTCAATCATGATCAAGTTATTGAAGCGCTCTTTTTCCCTACAGAAGATCAAGTTTCATACATTTTCCCAAAGTCTCTTACAGAAGTGAATTTTTCCAAACTTAGATCTACGTTAGGAGTTCGAGAAGTTTTCATAACGGGGGATACGATCTAATGTCTCCTTCCTTCTCCTATTGTGTCACTATTGTAAATCCTTCAAGCCTATCCCAAGTTGTTATTAAGGGGGGATGTTAGGATATTTAGAAACTTAAGAGTTAGTTAATATCTACTTGGTCTAATGTGGTGTTAGGTAAAAGTGTGTTTCTTTAGTATGCATTTGTATGCATTTTTAGTTAGGAAATCCGACGGTCACGATATGTTAATGAAGAAGTGTGTTCTTTTAATGAATATGTCCTTTGTCCTTACCCATAAACCTCTATGAGGGCCTTGAGATCAACCTATAGCATATTGTTTGTCCACATTATTTGTAGCGATTTATCTCCTCAATTAGACTCAACATCAATACAATTATTGTGTTATTCACTAACTAAAATTTTACATATAATTATGTTGAAGGCATGTAATAAAGAGTAGGATATACTTGACCCATGTTAATATAAAACTATTTTCTATAACTTATCATCCAATCCCTAAAGTCCTCCCCGCCTCCAAAACAACCACCACTCACCTCTTGAGATTAGACATTATTCTTGAGATTAGATATTAATATAATTTGTTTTCTTCTCGAAAGGTTATTTGTTGATAAACATGTGTGTATGCATGGTCGCCACTATCTTAGAACCATCTATTGATTAAATGATTTTTTCTAATACCTTTCCTTGAGGTATCACAATATGTTACCATTGTGGCATATGGAGCATTGGTTTGTCATAATAACTTGATGGTATTTGCAACCTAGGTTGAATATTTTTTAGCTAAAAAAACAACTTAGTTTTGTTGTCATGTATGGGTAGAATTCACCAACCATACCTTGAAACTCTAATCATTCTTAAAGCACAATTGTGTGACAATAGATAATTTTATTTATCACAAGACTATTTATTTTTTCAAGATCAAGCACCACAAAAGGGACTATATGAAATTTAACCAAGTTGAGGATAATACCATCCTAATAATTTTTCCTAGTCCAAGTTGAGGATAATATGATTATGCATTTAGATCATTATACTAATCTACCCAATGGTCTCTTCCATTTATAAATTCGGGATCACAAGATTCATGATTTTTCTATCATGGATAAGCCAAACATGTCTCCTTTCCTATCTAACCTAGTATTGAAAGATCATGCTCAATCAATTGCTCAAGGAATTTATGAAATTAACAGTGAATTTTTTTTAGTAGTTCGTAAAAACTCCCAAAACAACAAAACAATGACAAACAAAATGGATTGACATAGTAAGTTATGAAAATTCCTTTGGTGTGTTGACAACTTATAATCCCAAATCCTTACCCTTGGGGAAGAAGGTGGCACACCCCTCCCATTGAAATACCTCATATTGAATAGGTGGTAGGAAGAATCATTCCCTAATTCCCTTGTTTCACTCCCAAGTGGCCCCTAAGTCCAAGGGATCTAAAAAATATCCCAACATGTGCACATTATAAGATTTGTTTCATGCCTAAAATTTTCAAAGGTGTAGTGACATCAAATTCTCTCGAGATCCTAATTGAGATGGAAGATAATTTTGATGGGGATAATATGGGAAATAATATTATTTTCAGTCCCTAATGATGGTGGCATCATATAATTTTAGAGGCGTTAGTGACTATTACAGAAAAACTATGGTTCATAGGATAAGGACCTTGATTCATAATCTTGATATTTTGTTGATTCAAGTGAAATTTTCCATGTTTTTGTCAAAAAATATAATGAATTTTATAGGGATCCTTGATAGATATAAGTCTATAGAATATATCGCTTAACTTCATAATACACCCTTAAACTCCAAAAATATCAAATGCAATCACACCATAAAAAATACAAGAATATAGAGAAGAACCCTTAAGGCAGGGTGACACCATCAAATACTCTTTATGGAAGGAATCACTCACTGAGCCATATTTGATACAAGAATAATCATACAACATATCTCCATACAATGATATTCATGTGTATTTACACTTCTTCATGAGCATTCCTAGGGGTCTATGCCAACTACCCCTTACTATTATATCATTTCCTCTTAACTACCTAGTGGACCTATTTATTACCCCTCAACTACCAAGTGGGCATATTACATGATTTATGGCCACATTACATTCATTATCCCCTTGAGCACTTCCCTAGTAACTCCATATTATCTTCCCTAGGTACTTTACATTCCATCCCCATTCACATGTTTCATCCCCGAAACATGGGAAGAAGCCATATAATATGACCTGCTTAGAAATGTATCCAACCAATGCCATGCCTGAGAATCCATCCATCCTACTGAAATGTGGAAATGGGTTCCAACTTTTTCCTTTACTCCTCGATCTTGATTTTGATTTCTCATTGGGTTCCATGTTGTCATTGTGCTACTCTAATATCTCCATGCATTTCGTTTAGTCCTCTGTATGCCTCCATATCAATTTTGTTTCTAGTTTCATGTTGGTCCATAATAATTTTGTTGGCACTCATGCTCTGTCATTGATGATTGTTGTTTCTCCAAGTGGTGTGGGTGGTGATATACAAGATCCTTAGTTATCAGTTCTCCTTTCTTTGACTCTTGAAGATGTGGTTCCTTTGAGTCATTTAAAACACCTTAGTTTATTCTTCCTTTTTATGCCCTTCCTGATGTTTTTCTTCAAGTGATACTATAGGATTTTATTTTGATTCAAATTTGGACTCTTCATCTAATGTGTCATTAGGTACTACAACTACTTCCCCTACAATAAATTCTTTAGGTACCCTCTTTATCCCTTCCTATTTAGTAAGAGAAATATCCTACAATGTATTTTTGTTTTTTTGGTACCAAAGCTTCAAAGAATTTTTTGCACATTAATATTAAATGTACCAACTAAGTCCATCCAAGGATATCCCAAAACAATATCCACATCATCCATATCTATAGCATGAAAATTTGAATGCAACACATATTTATCCATAGTAATCATCAAATCTTTAAAAATTTCAACATTCTCACCCTCAACATGTGTGCTTTGAATATGTTTTGCAATAACTTTCAATCTTTTATACAAACTAACATTTATGAAATTATTCTTTCTACTAGGGTTTATAGAAATAATATTTTTTTTGTTGAATACATCCATGAACATGTAATAGGAATTTTTTGCATGAAAAAAAAACCTTTGTTTTACTTTTATCCGTCTTTGTTGTCCCTTGACCAAGTTTTGAGGGATTTGATCAAGTTTGACCTATTTTCGAACTTTGACAGCCTATTGAAGGAGGAGTGTAAGATGAAGCGGAGATCACAGATCCTGGGCCCTTTTTTGGGCCCTTTTTGGGTTTTTGGGATAATGTAACGGGCATGGGATGCCGGCCCATGGGTTTACCCATGTTTAGGCCTATTTTGTAATGTATAAATAGATGTCTAGGCTATGTAAGAGAGGAAAAAAGGGATCTATGTGATGTGAGGCTGATAAACTAAGTGCTAAGTGCAAGTATGGTTTGTAGATGCTCTGTGCATACTGGGAGAGAATTTCAGAGCTAGGTGCAAGGTATTGTAACAGGATGTGAAGTGCTTTGTGCTATAATGCAAGGAAGGAGGATCTAGTGAGGTGTGCAAATCTCCTGTCCTATGTGAAGTAGGGTTTTGAGGTTCTGTGCTTGTAACCGATTGATTGAAGACAATAAAGAAGAAGATTTGGTGGACGCATCCCCAGGGTGGGGGTGAACCACGTAAACATTGTGTTGTTACGCTTTGTGCTTGTCTTGATGTGTTTATAACTTCTCTTGCTAAGTGCTTTGATAGAGATAGATAAATCTGTTGATGCTTTGTGCTAATGATGTGTAAGAATGTTAGATCTGACCTATATGAAGGTGCTTAGTTCTTGATCTGCTAGATATAACCTGCATGTTTATGATAAAGTTCTTAAATACATCAGATCTGAGTGAATGCTGCGATGCTCTGTTATATATGCGCAGTAGTTATTGGTTGAATATTGATGAACTATTGATGATAAAGTTCTCTGTTAAGTATTATAATCACAGATATGTGTCCCAGTTAAGGTTGTGGACACTTGAGCCTAAAACCATCCCTGCCTCTACCTCGGGTGAGACTTCATCTTCTTCGCAGGTGTTGCCAAAAGGGCCAGTAGTTAGGGTTTTGTTGGTGCATTGTTGTAGCGTTGAACCCTAGGTCTTCCCTTGTGCCAACAAATGGTTCCGTTGTTGGGACTTGAAACTGTGATTGCTGGGAACTGAGAAAGAAGAATATTTGTGCAAAGATTCGACCCGAGATTGTGAAAGCTCTGTGCATAGATCTGTTGTCCCGGTACACAACATTCTACTTGACCTAAGGAGATCTGTACCAAGAAAAGAGGTCAGATCTTAAGAAAAGAGGTAATGTCTGTAAGCTCTGTTCTCTGATATAGGTAAGAATAGTGAAAAGTTATAGATCTAAAGGCTTTGTGCTTTGTAGAAGTAAGATTAGTGGAAAATTTTGTTTCAAAAGTATGAATTTAGGTATGTTTGATAGATTCTATCCTAGATTGCAAACTAGGGTATTAATAGATGAAAGAAGATTTGATATGAATAGATCTGATATGAATATTAAAAGATATGTTATACCTATGCATAGAAAGAAGTTTTGGAGTAACAAATGGATGCAGGATCCTAGAAAGAATTTTTTGCAGGTTATCTCCTATGAGCCTAGCATGTAGTATAGGAAAGGCTGGAGATCACTTAAATGAAAGAGAGAATTAACCCTATGTTACAGTTGCAGAATATCAGGACATCTTGCTAAGGAATGCCATGGGAAAAGACCTAGTTGTCTTTGTTGTAAAGCTATGGACCATGAAGTGTTGGATTGCCCTAGAATGATTGCTAAGCTGGAAGGAATGAATATGAATAAAGAAAATCCTAAGTTAGATCCAGAAATAGAAGAACCCCATAAATAATAGAGTAAATCATTGCTACAAATAAATGAAACCCTGAATGACCACTGACATGTCAGAGTATCGAAGATATTCAAAGAAAAAGAATGCCTTGAAGCAAGAATAGGAGACTTCGACATTGACTATGTTCTGAATGAGGAAACACAGGTGAATATTATGACAGAAAGAACTTGGGAACTTTTAGGAAAGCCTGCTATGATTCCTTCATTAGGAGGAATAGGTTTATTCAGAGGAAAGTTGATAAACCTATGTGGAAGGCTCGCTCAGATACATATGACTGCCAATGGAACTTCGACAGAAGAATATTTTGAGATTATTAAATTTATCAAGGACAACACCCCATTTACCATGTTATTAGGAAAACCTTGGATTGACAGAGATCGAGCTAGACGAAAGGAAGAAGAAGAAGTTTTGGAGCAAAATAAGAAAGAATTAAAATATTTCATGACTAGAAGGATCGCACACTTGATCGAAGAACAATAGAATAGATCGAAGCTATTTAACACCAGAGACCTAGATGTCGAAGTTGAAATAACACTAGAGGATCCACAGAATTTTGAAGTACCTATCCCAAATAAAGAAGAAGTATTATTCGGGAACCCTAGGGAAGAATCTCAACAACGTGAAGTGACTAGATCAAAAGAAGACAAAAATCAGAATGGAAAAAGGAATACCGAGATGAAGCTCATTGGAAAGAAGGCTAGAAAGTTAAGTAAGAAGAGAGCCAAGATCGATAAGTTGCAAAAGGCTCCAGAGGGAACCTCACAGAAGGAAAAATTGCAAAATTGGAGCTTTGCCAGGATATTAGAACAACGACACATGGCACTTCGCCATGGCGAAGCAATATAGTCGTTGGGGACATTATAACCATTAGATCAATGCTCCGAATGGATAGAAAGCCATTTATGAACAAAAAGCTCACCATCTGACCATTGGGACCATGCCATAATGGACATAACCGAGTTAATGAAGGCCTCATACCCATTGCAAGCGACCCATTGTCGAGTTACCTATTTATCCCACCACGCAACGCACCGAGAACACTTTTTCCAATTGAGAATTTGAGCCCGCAGACTAAGTTGAGTTTATACAGTGATCATCATGCTTCTACTCTCTATCAAATTACTGTGTCTAAGCTACCCCCCGAACCTGATATTGTTAACCCCGAGCGTGTATGTCGGATGAGTTGAGCACTGCAGAAAAAGTTGTTGAGGAAGTTTTGATCGACCTCATGACTGAAAGAGTCATGTCGATGTGTACATGTATACAAGCATCATCCACGAGAGGACTGCCAGCCTCTCCATCCACTACTCGTGGAGTAGGACCATCCCAGTCATCCGATGAGAAGAGAACTAAGAAGAGGGATGACTTAGTGAATGATAAATTGATCCCGACTATCTTACCCACCTATATACCACCTTTAAGCGGTGTTGTAAACCATGAAAATGTACCTAGAGATTTTGAGTACGCCTTGGTCATTGTGTACCTCTTGAAGGGGATATGTGCAGTGCAAGAATACCAAGATAAGATTGCGGCATTGAATTTTAGTGACTTCAACCTCAAAGATTGCAAATTCTACAACATGTTAGCCCCACATAAGTATCTAACTAGAACAAAAGGGAAAAACTCAAAGGTAATTCCCCAAGCATGGACCCATAACCTTGCACAATCCACTCTACTCAATGTCATGAAAATTCCCCACTTTGGAAGACACCAAGAGGTGAATGCATGTGTCAAGATGCTTTTGTCTTGTTACCATGGCGGATACTTGTGGCTAAACCTCTATATCACAGTTGATTCGACCTTGATCAATCGGATCATGGTTTTGAGTATGCAAGGACCCGACCCACAGGATTTCTATCCTGGAAAAGCCATGGAACACACTCTCACACAAAGGATCAAGGACACTTATGGCAATGTCAAGAAGGAAATGTGAGGCTACAGGGTAGCCTCTATTCAGAATGGCACAGTGTGCCTCGCCTGTAATTTGATTGCAGGGAAGTTAGTACGCAAGAAATGACCCACCCAAGTGATTGGTTTTGTAGTCGACCTCGCAGGGAAGTGCACAGAGGGCCTACAAATGAATTGGGCGAAGTACCTAGTGAACCAGTTGGAACTTGACTCCAGAGAAGTGAAAGATCAAGGATATGAATTCCATTTTCGCTGTCTCTTGATCTTGATCGCTTTCATTTCCTAGGAGATGCCAGAAGGTGTGACCTTCCTGGACATCGAGCCCTTCAAACCATTGGCCATGAAGTTCAATACATGTGGTACTCAAGTGACACGAATAAGAAATGGAAGTCAAATTTTGTGTCCCATACATACTACAATCAACTGAAGATAGCCATATAGTCTAAGCCTCGCATAATGCCGAACACTATACACCAATTCAGGCCTTTGATGAAGTTCAACGTTGATCAACATTTCATTTATATCACAGCGTGAGCCGACGAGCACAAGCAACAACTTCAATACTACTATAAGTTGACGGAAGAGGACTTAGAGGAGATTACTAAGGAATGGTCCACTGACCTCATTATTCCAGCTGACCCTGCGGAGATATCCAACATCGACGACCCAAAAGCTGTGCAAGATACACCCGAACCTAGAAAAACAAAGAAGACTGACGAAGTACAAGATTTAAGCAGTGCCTCGATGAAGACTACTTCCGTGTCACCAGAGAAAGGATTTGATGGTGAAGACATAGATGGCACAAAATCTGAACAATGGAAAGGTGAAGTAACACCTCCCAGAGACGAGGAGGACCCCTTGAAGAAAAGGAAAGTTTCCCCCCCGAAACCTTCCTCCTGAAGAGATCAAAATACCCTATAACTAAGATGCATACCATCCTCACCTATGATGATTTCAATTTCATCATAGAATCCCTGAACGATGCTTCACTGGAGATAGCAGAGCAGAAAGAAGCTAAGCACGAGGAGATGTACAATATAATTGAGGTCAAACTCCAAGGGGTGCAACAGGCACTACAGTCCAGCCACACAGTCTCCACTATGCCTTTGCCACTAGAAACACTGGAACTGGGAGATGAGCTAGCCCAACTCCACCATCTCGCTGATATAGTCGAAGCTCGCCTTTGATGAGCATAAGAGGAAACAACGCAGGCCACCCAGGCTTTGGTACAAGTACAGGGAGTACTTGTAGAACAACGTCGAGCTTCCGAACAGGAAAAGAGTTCTCTCTAAGCGAAGTTCGATGAAGAAAAGGCACAGCTGCAACAAGGCAAGGAACAATTGCTGCAACAGCTACAACAATGCATCACTGACCTAGAACTATGCATTGTTCCCAAGACCCCACAAGAGGTAAAGGACAAAAGAGAATCAACTGCGAGGAGCATAGTTGAAAGGATAAAGGCCCTTACCTTATAATGCAAGCAATTCACTGATCCCAGTGCCCATAAATATGAGAAACTTACCGAGAAACCAGAATTGTAGGCACTAGAGTCATAGCTCCAAGAAGTGAGGCAACACGCAGAAACACTACAAGCACAACTGAAAGCCCTGACAATTGTGGAGAGAATGAAGAGATCTCAAGAGAAGTGAACCACCCAGTAGCATATCCACACTATCCAAAGAAGATTTATGGAAGTAACTCACGGACTCTGACCTGTACAAGACAAGGTTTACCAATTTTTCTTAAAGGTCGAGAGCCAGGGAGCAGAACTGGAGAAGGTTAGCACCGCAACAGAACAACGCCTGGAAGGACCTGTGAATGATGAAGTCATTCAAGATTTTGTTGAACAAGAGCTTGTAGCACAACAATAAGTCGAAGCAGTTCGAGCCAAGCTCGAAGTGTTCGAAGCAGAACTTCCTACATCAAAGTGACTCAGGACGAGTCACTCTGATGTGTTGGGGGCATGTTGGCCCTTGACCAAGTTTTGAGGGATCTGGTCAAGTTTGACCTATTTTCAGATTTCGACATCCTGTCGAAGGAGGAGCGCAAGACGAAGCGGAGATCACAAATCTTGACCCCTTTTTTGGGCCTTTTTTGGGTTTTTGGGATTATGTAACGGGAATGGGATGTCATCCCATGGGTTTACCCATGTTTAGGCCTATTTTGTACTGTATAAATATATGTCTACGCTATGCAAGAGAGGAGAAAAGGGATCTATGTGATGTGAGGTTGATAATATAAGTGCTAAGTGAAAGTATGGTCTGTATATGATCTATGAATACTGGGAGAGACTTGTAGAGCTAGGTGCAAGGTATTGTAACAGGCTGTGAAGTGCTTTGTGCTATAATGCAAGGAAAGAGGATCTAGCGAGGTGCACAGATCTCCTGTCCTAGGTGAAGTAGGTTTTTGAGGCTCTGTGCTTGTAACTGAATGATTGAAGATAATAAAGAAGAAGAGTTGGTGGACGTAGCCCCAGGGTGGGGGTGAACCATGTAAACACTATGTTGTTCCACTTTGTGCTTGTCTTGATGTGTTTATAACATCTCTTGCTAAGTGCTTTGATAGAGATAGATAAATTTGTTGATTCTTTGTGCTAATGATGTGTAAGAATGTTAAATATGACCTATATGAAGGTGCTTAGTGCTTGATCTGCTAGATAAAACCTGTCTATTTATGATAAATTTCTTAAATACATCAGATCGGAGTGAATGATGCGATGCTATGTTCTATATGTGCAGTAGTTATTGGTTGAATATTGATGAACTGTTGATGCTAAAGTGCTCTGTTAAGTATTATAATCATAGATCTGTGTCCCAACTAAGGTTGCAAAAACTTGAGTCCTGCAACCACCCCTACCTCTACCTTGGGTGAGACTTCATCTTCTTTGCAGGTGTTGCTGAAAGGGTCGGTAGTTAGGGTTTTGTTGGTGCGTTGTTGTACCATTGAACCCTGATTTTGCCCTTGTTCCAATTGTCTTCTCAACATGAGACCACCCACCTAAAAATGCTCATTCATATGATTTATTTGAAAGTATCTTTAACTTTTCCATGCTAAGAAATTTTTTCCATATGAGAGCATCCTCTTTTAAAAACACATATAGTCCAAGTCTCAAATTAATTCTCAAGTGGTCCTTCACTTCTTTGATGTATTCTTCAATAATAAGGCCATCATATTTTTATGTAAACCACATATTTTGAAATATAATGAGGGTTTTAAAGAAAAACACTTACTTTTCAATGGATTTCCTATATGTAGTTAGGGTTTTTAAGAGGCTAATGTAAAATGATCATAACATGTGTGATACTTCTCTGATTGGCTATTATGACCACAATTATGAAATGCCATGGCCACTTTGCATCTATTGGAACTGGTTTGACTAAAATATGGGCACTCTATCAAAATATATTTGATTTGGAAATGGTGTGAACATCACCGAAAAACCCATAAAACAATGGATTTGAAATTAGCGATAACTCCACTTCTCCAACATAGAATACTTCTACTAAAGAATAGGTAAGCTAAAAACTAGTAGTCATAACAAGCTCCTAATTTCCCTCCATAATGTTCTATACATAGGCGGATTAGACTCATCGAATAGAATATGAAAGTAGTTGTCATAAATAAATTAAAACTATCCATGTACCAATCACCCCGACCATCCTCTAAATCATACCAAGCATATATTTTTCG
>ML826527.1:31827-44394 GCA_009831015.1 Picea engelmannii
GGAATAATAAAGAAAATATATTATGTTTTCTCTATTATTACCCACACCCCCACCCTCATATGTATGTTTTATGAGGGTGGGGGTGGGCGAAAATATTGGAGAAAATGTATTCCTCATATAATAATACATTTTCTTCAATATTTTCCCCCAACCCCCACCCTCATATAATAATGTGTTTTCTCTAATATTTCCTCCAATATTGGAGAAAATGTAGTAATAATAATACATTTTATCCAATATTTCCCCTCACCCCCACCCTCATATAGGTGGGGGTGGGGGGAAATACTAGAGAAAATGTATTATTACATATTTCCCCAAACCCACACCCTCATAATATGTTTTCTCTATTATTCCCCCCATCCCTAGTCTTAGTGGTGTGGGGGAAATAATAGATAAAACATATTATGAGGGTGGGGATGGGGGGAAGTACTGAAGAAAATGCATTAATATTAATACATTTTCTCCAATATTTCCACCAACCCCCACCCTCATAATATGTTTTATATGAGGGTGGAGGTGGGGGGTGTTGTAACCTAATTTTTCACCCCTTCCCCTCCTCTCTCATTTCCCTATACCTTCATCAAAGTCATTCCTCTTCTTGTTGGGTAAGTCAGTTTCCCATTACTAAACGACTCAATTTTTTATCATTATCTTTCTTGATTGATTGTTTGCACCAATTATTTTTGTTTTCTTGAAGGATAATTGCATGTCATGGTTTGGGTTCGAAATACTTGTCATCATGTTTACCATTGATTGAGCGTGCAATAGGTCGACCAAGTCCTTTGTATGCACAAAAAACATCCAAAAAAAAAGACACAACAATCCATTTTGGGCTTAACTTGTAACAAAAAGATTTAAATTGTTGATGATCGAGATCCGACAGTCAATTAATATCGACGACTCTTGTGCATTCGGAGTTTCAAAACCGTAGAAGGTTTAAACACAAAGCATATGAAGTTTCACTCAGGAACATTGTCAATTCGAGAGATTTCAATCTAGAACAAGCACAAATCTCTGAAGTGTCAGAACCTCCGAAGTGTCAGAGCCCCGAATTACCGAAGTGGATCCTAACTTCCACGTCACTTTGCGAGTTCAATCATCCGAGATATTTTGATCTAGAACAAACCCAGAGCCCCGAACTGCCACGTCACTCCAGGAGATCGATCATTTGGGAGATATTCATATTCTACAATCAAAAGCTCCCGAACGCCAAAGTGTCAATGTGTCGAAGCGTCAGAGCCCCTTTCTCATAAGTTCTTCTTCAGCTGACGTGTCATATGCCACTTATCAGTTGATTCCATATGACATGTGGCACTCATTTCAGGCACTTTGGTTATGTCATCCGCACTATTTTCAGGTAACACATGCCACTCTCTTTTTATGACACATCAACGATTTGACAACATGTTGCCACGTCACTCCGGAGGATTGTCACTCTGGGAGATTTCAATCCAGAGAAAACGTAGTTTCCCAAAGTTCTGGAGCCCTGAACTACCACGCCACTCTAGGATATTGTCCTCTGGGAGATTTCCATACTCCACATTCAAAATATCTCGAACACCGAAGATCCAGATACATGTGGCACTCATCTGTCGATGATGCGTGGCATTCACCTGTCGACAATGCATGACATTCATCTGTTGATGACATGTGGCACTCATTTCATGCACCTTTGGTTACATCATCTGTACTATTTCAGGTGACACATGTCACTCTTTTTTTATGACACATCACTGACTAGGACATCATGCGGCCACATAACTCTGAGAGATTGTCCTCCGAGAGATTCTCAAAATCTATAGTAAAAGGCTCTTGAATGTCGAAGAGCCGGAGTTCCAAAGTCCCAAAATATTTAATAATAAGATATTTTAATCTCGGGTTAATTAGTAATAAGTGTTGGTTAATGAATTTGCGAGTTCGATCATTCGGGAGATATGTATACTCTGCATTCAAAATCTTCTGAATGTCAGATTTTCGAAGTGGCTTATCCTCATTAATTGCATGTTTTAAAGTTTTTAAACGACACCAAACAAAGGGAATGCCAAGCCAGTATACAACATCATATTTCTCGGCTGGAATCAACTCAAAGATAGTCAATAGGTTCATAAACTGAAGTTGCAGGTCCAGTCCTTGCAACACCATAATCGAGAATTGGAGAAACTGTACTCCAGATTGTAGAAGAAATATCAAAGACTCCAGAAGAAGCACTGGGAGACTTGCTGATTTCTAAAGGAGATAATTTGAATAAGCCGCCAACACACTCAGTTATCTCCCAGTGGCCTCCAACAACGCACATGTACACTTGTACTCGACTCAAAATGTAGTTCTATCAGTCCTATTTAGTTATGTCAAAGACTTAGTTCGATTCAACATATGCATCAATTTGGTTTATGATTAGTAGCAATTTTAGTTTTTTAAGTTCAAGACTCTTTTAGATTAAGGCATCATAAGTGGTCATTTGTGTGTGATATGAACCACTTCTTTTTTATTAAGTCAAGCTCAAAGTATACCTTAATATACTCCATCAGTGTTTTTAGCTAAGTTAATAAGTTGTTCTACAACTGGTAGTGTAGAGTTAAGCCTCAGTCCTAGATGGAGGAGAGCCTCTGGAACTTTGATAAATATGCAGTTTTTGTATGTTTTGAGGGTTCGATTTTTGGGAAAAGAAGATCAATACATCATATGGTTGAACTTGTTCTATGCATGGATTAAATATATCTACTTGGTGAATATACTTTTGATGACAATGTTTTGTCCAAATATTTATGTGTTTTTTTTTTATCTTATCTTGAATGCATTTTTTATATGTGCGAAGTACATTTCATTTCCTTCAGCTATTGTATAACTTATCTTTACTAATATGCAACGTGTAAAAAAACTGATGCTTTGGTGAAGATTTGTTTTTATTGCAACTTGTGGGATAAATTGTGTTTTTGATACATGTTTAATGTCTTGAAATGATATTTTAAGTTTTAAACTTCTTGCAACAGATTATTCATTGATTGGTTTGTTGTTTCCCTTTGTTTTTACCTCTATTATTTCACTTTCCTGTCATTTGTGTGCCACCAACTAAGGAGAAAACTCATCTATATCATTTTCCAAATCCAACCATGCTCTTGTCTTGGTAAAACCAACCCTCTAATTGACCAACAAAATACAAAAAAAACCAACCATTCAAAACTTGAGGTGGCCTAGCTCTACCCTTTATGAGTCAGGTGCAGACTTTAGGACCAACATCTTCTGGCGCCATTACCAGGGAACAAAGAAACAAAATATATTTCCCTAGGAGAATGAAAATGATCATATCTAACCTTTTATGGTGAAAAAAGACCAGACACCTTCAGACTGCCATGTTTCACTTGGTGAATCCACTGGGTAAACTTCACAGAAGAAATACTGGCTCCCATAAAAGGACTCAAGAGATCCAAATCTGAGCACATCAAATCCATTGAGGCTCATCCCAACCCTTAGAAGGATGTAGTAGTCTCTAAGCCAGAAAGGAAACTAAGAAAATCCACCTTATTTCATAGATATACCTCATCCCTCAAGGGTAAAGCTGCACCCAAAGAGTCCACTTTTCTTCATTATCAAAAGCAGCTTGAATTTGCTATCCCTGAGAATCATAATTCCAAGGACTCTCATATTCTTTTAACCCCTGCCTGAATTTCATCATCTAGTCCAACATCTACCTCTACATCTCCAATCAATCCTCATATTCCTATTGCCCAAACAATGGTTTTTAACATCATGGATGCCATAATTGTTGCTAGATATGCACCCCTAGTTTTTCTCATAGGCTTACATGCACTCCCAACCATATATTACATGAAATATTTTCTAAGATATAATGTTGAATGGCATGTCACTTTCGAGGAACATCTGGTAGACTTCTACAACTTTGCAGACAACTTCAATATTTACTATGCAGATGTGTGGATGAGGTTGTTTGTTCAAAGCCTCGACAGGGAAGTAAGGAAATGGTTTCAGTATCTCCCTCCAACCTCAATTACAAATTTTGATGCGCTAGATGAAGCCTTCATAAATCAATGGGGATATAGAAGAGATTACCTGTATTACATAACTGAGTTTGGGGCCCTTAAGAGAAAGAATAGTGAGTCTATTTCAGACTTTACCAAGAGATTCAATAATATGTATGGTAGAATACCAGATGAGATCAAACCAACTGAAACCTCTTCCAATATCACTTATGCCAATGAATTTGATGCATAGTTCTCCCTTTTGTTGAGGAAGAGAATATCCACCACCTTGTTTTCCATGCAAGAAGTATCCATTAAGGTTGAATCCAACATCCTGGCATCAAACATGTTAAAGACTAGATTTGATAAAGACAAGAAGAAACAGAGAGAGGATTCCCCTGCCTCCTCTAACCCAACCACATCTGATCCTAAACTTGATGAAATGAACCAAAACTTTGAAGGATTTGACATCTGAAATAGCTAAGATGAAATGGGATTCTAAACAACCAAACAAAGCTTTTCAAGAAGTTGGGAATAGAAATCCAAACCAATTTAAGAGGCCAAATGATGCCCCTCAGATAATGCAGAGAGAGAGGAGGAATGTTGATGATCAAATATTAGTACCTCCTTTCCAAAACAATCAGATTGAGGAGATGGATGTAGATAATGATGTCGTGGATGATGTTGTTGTACTTTTCAATGAAATATATTTTTACACCAGTCACTTAACACAACAAGATTATGAGGTAGCACAATTTTCAAATCAGTTTGATATTGAGATAGGGGAAGAGGGAGTTATTCAAGGACAATCCCAAAATAAATATGACTTGAGGCCTAGAACATGCACTCCTAAAGCCACCACCTCTAATCATAACAAAATGACATAGGTTCCTCCCAAGCCAAATCCAAGCAAGGGTGCATTGGCTAAAGCTCACCAACCTCCTCCATTTAAAAATGTTTCCCCTGAAGTAAAGAAAGTTGATAGGCCACAAATATCTTTTATCCTAGAACATGAGTTGAGAAATATCAAGATCCTTGTACCTCTGTCAGAATTGTTGAAAAATGAGCCTTTCAGACAATCTATTATGAAGGTTCTGTAGCCACCTACTTCTATTGTAACTTCTGACATAAATAGTCTGCAGGATGAGAACCTAGCCATTACTGTGGGCCCACACATTGAGGATGGCTCTGATGCTTCTCCATCTTTCACATATCTTTAAATTTCCAGGACAAGATCCTACATAACTGTTTCATGGACTCAGGTGCCTCACACAATGTCATGCCTAAAGTTGTTATGGAGGAACTAGGTCTGGAGATCACCGAGACCTTTACTCCTTTGACTCCAAAAAAGTCAAATGTTTGGGATTAATAAAAGATCTGGTGGTTTCTTTGGCACAGTTACCCATGAAGAGTGTAGTGATGAACATCATTGTAGTTGGAATCCTCCCCCTAGTTTGGTATGCTTTTGTCCAGGACGTGGGTCAATAAGGTTGGAGGATCATTACAAATGGACCTCACATATTCCATCATCCCTATTTTTGGGGGAGAACACATGAGGCTATATAGAGAGGTCATGTTGGAATATATCGTTAATGACCATCATAATCTAAGAAACCATCCAATATATGTTGTTGAGGATGAGATTGGGTCATCTGTTTTTCATTTAAATAATGAGGAACCAGAAATTGCAGTCAACAAATGAAACAACCAGTCACTGACAGATCAACAGAACAAATTCTGGAGGATGTATTTCAATGGATCTTCATCAAAGGAAGGTTGTGGGGCTAGTATATTCCTCATTTCCCATGCATAGGAGGTTATAATGATCTCTTATAAGCTGGAATTTGAGACTACTAACAATATAACTAAGTATGAAGCTCTGGTGCTTGGATTGAGGGCTGCCAAAGACATGGCCATTGGCAATTTGAAATTTTTGGGTGATTCAGAGTTAATCATCAATCAAGTAAAAAATATCTATCAAGCTAAGAAACAGAGGCTCATGCAATACATGAATGAGGTGTGGGACCTGGTTGAAAACTTTTTTCTGGCATTTAATATCTCCTTCATTCCTAGAGAGGAAAATCAGAAGGCAGATTCTTTGGCATTAGCTACCAGTACCTTCATACCTCCCATTGGTCCAAATATCAAGTATCAGGTGGAAGTGAGACATAGGAAAACCATACCAGACAACATAAAGCACTGCCAAGTCTTTAGTGATGACTTGGAGCTACAAAGATTTCTACAAACCATTGAAGAATTCTCCAGTATCTCAATAGATCAAGAGGGTGAAGATGATGGATCTTCTTATCAAAAAACATCTCATCTACTGAACAAAGTGGCTAGCCACAACATTGTGGAACTTAAAAAAAACCACATCCATAGGGTTCCAGTGCCACTGGAAAGGTTATTTAACAACCACGATGTCTCCATAGAAGCTTCCATAAAAAATCAATAAGAGGAAGTGATGGACTGCTGAAAAACCCAAAATAGTCAAATTGTCCAAGGCACTACCTCCAGAACAAAAATAAAGGTATGTCAGCCTCATGAAAACTTTTGTTGATATTTTTCATGGTCGTATGAAGATTTGAATGCATTTGACATTGACATAATCCAGCACAAGATCCCTTTGAAGGTTGGTTCTAAGCCATTTGAACTGAAGATCATGCAATTTAATACCATGCTGATGTCATTAATTCAAAAAGAGCTGAAAAGAATGCTTGATGCTAGAATTACTGTGCCCTTGAGGTACTCAGATTGGGTGGCCAACTTGGTACCTGTGAGGAAAAAGAATGGGGAAATACGCTTGTGTGTAGATTTCTGAAATCTCAAAAAGTGTTCCCTAAAAGAAAACTACCCCCTGCCCAAGATGGACCATATTTTGCAAAGGGTAGTAGGTGCCCACATGATTTCTTTTTTGGATGGGTACTTTGGTTATAACCAGATAGCCTTATGTGAAGAAGACAAAGAAAAAAAAACATTCACCACACCATGGGAGACATTTATGTACGACAAAATGCCCTTTGGGATGATGAACACAAGGGACACCTTTCAGAGGGCTACGGATGTAGCCTTCATGGGGGAGAAAGACAAATTTATGGTTATATATTTGTATTATATCACCATTTTCTCCAAATCAGATGATGAACATTTACAACACCTTGAGTAGATTTTCCGAAAATGTAGAAGTTATGGGATTTCTTTGAATCCCAGGAAGTCCCACTTTTATATGACAAAAGGTAAACTCCTAAGTCACATTATATTAGTAGGAGATATAAAAATAGACCCTAAGAGAGTGGATACCATTCAGAAAATTGAAATCCCTAGAAATAAGAAGTATATTCAGTATTTTATAGGAAGAATAATTTTTTTAAGGCGCTTTGTGCCAAATGTTGCTGAAATCATAAAACCTATCACCAACATGCTGAAGAAAGATGTTGTTATCAAGTGGTCACATGAGGAAAAATCAACATTCCAAAGGATCAAACACACTTTGGTTGAATCCCCTGTATTGGTCAGCCTTGACTATGCCAAATAATTCTTTATCTTCTCTTTCGCTTCCAAGGAAACCATTGATGTTGTGCTACTGCAAAAGAATGAAGAAGGGCATGAACAACCCATAGCATTTTTTAGAAATCCCTTCGAAATGTTGAGCTGAAGTACGACATATTATAAAAGAAAGCCTATGCATTGGTCAAAGCATTAAAATCCTTCAGGGTGTATGTGTTACAGTCTAGCATAACAACCTATGTTCCTAGCAACAATGCCAAAGAGATTCAGGTCTAGCCAGATAGTGAAGGGAAAAGAGGGAAGTGGATTGTCAAACTATTGGAGTATGACCTGTACATAAAACCCACTAAGTTGATTAAGGTACATGGAATTTCCAATTTGTTACCAGAATCAAACTGTAAGGTGATGGAATTGCATTAGACCTTCACCTAATTCGATGCACCCATGACACAGTCTGGACAAGACAACATGAAATTATTTGAAAACTACTCTTCTTCACCTTGTTACATAGATGTTATTTACTTTCTGCAGCACCTAGAATGTCCACCAGATTTGAAGAAGACGAGGGCTAGGTCTCTCAAATTAAAATCTATAAAATTCTGCATTTTAAATCATAACCTTTATTGGAGGGATCCTACTGGCATCCTATTAAAGTTTCTTGATGAAAATGAAGCTAAAAAAGTCATAACATATATGAACATGGGAGTTTATGAAGGACACCAGCGTTGGAAAGCTACAACCCTCAAGATCCTAAGGGCAGGGTACTACTGGCCCACCCTTTTCTTTGATGTATTCACCACAGTAAGGGCATGCAATGAATGTCAAAATTTTGCAGGAAAACATAAATTACTCTCACTGCCCATGAAACCTACCACTACCAATGGCCCCTTTCAACAATGGGGATTAGATTTCATAGGTGAGATAAATCCACCTTCCAGTGGGAAGCACAAGTGGATCCTCACTGCCATTGACTACTTTACTAAATGGATCGATGTTGTTCCCACTGGGAATTGTTACAAGGAAAATCACTCTATGGCATGGGGAAAACCACAACAGATGAAAATGCTTGCATAAATCAACTCTAATATCAAGTATAATATATAAACAAATATGTTCGCAAGACAAGAAAAATAACCTACCTCGTCTAGACATTTGATGAAGTCCATTGTTGAGCACTTGACTCAAAGCAATACACCTGCAACTTGTCCTCAACAACCAAGATACACAAGCATATGGTGATAATATATAAATCTAGCACATTCGATAACATAATCCGTCAATATTCATAACAAATACACCCATGGAATAACAATTCAAATATTTGCAAGACATTAATTGGACGATAAAAGAGTATTTCTATTAAAATGTAATCAACAAAAGTGTATGAATGACAAACTTTTGTGTCGACATGTTTGGAACCGAAAAAATAAGTCCCTTCCAGTTGGGCATCCACCACTTTAATCCTCCACCAAAGGAAATCTCATATAAGAGAGACAATGAGGTTCTCCATCAAATAGGGAAGATCTTGGGGGATAAATAATGTGTCTAGACGTAAAAGGACAAAGGGATGTAGACTCAATATGAAGTGAATAATTTCTCTAGAGTAACTTTGCACTCAAAGTTGAATTCTTCTCCTCTTTTCCACACCTTGGATATGGCCCATTTATAGCCTTCAAATGGAACTGAAGGGTCGAGTCAGAAGTTTCCAGTATATGGAAGGTCAAGGATCATGGATCTCGTTATGTGACATGGAAGCCCACAACCAATTTTCAATTTTGAGCACAAAACCCGATGTACGTGGGCTATAATGGTGCAAACTATGTATACACATGTTGTATAGCTATTAGGGAGCGCATATGTGGAAAACTACAATTTTTAGCTCTGGGAACTACAAAAAGGGACTTCAAGTCTGCATAATGAAATATAAAAAGGCCCTTTGTGCAAGTTTGCATAGGGTGAGGCAAATCTTGTTATAACAAGAATGCTACTAACAAGGTGATTATGAATTTTTTGGAAACCAATATCTTTGCAAGGTTCGGCTGCCCTGGAAAGCCTATAATAGACAATGCCCAAACATTCATGTCCAAATCCATCATTGACTTTTGTGGCAGCCATAACATCACATTGACACATTCCATGCCCTATTATCCTCATGGGAATGGGCTGGTTGAGTCACCAAACAAGACTCTCATCAGGATCATCAAGAAATTGTTGACTGAAAACAAGAAATCCTGGGACTCTAAACTCAAGTATGCCTTGTGGGATGATAGGATCAACACCAAGAGATCCTTGGGAACATCACCATTTCAGCTCAAGGCAAATCGGTCCACTAGTTCTAAAATTCCTACAGGAAGAAATGGGGGAGACAAATGACATCCATAGGAGAATCTTTCAGATTATAGAGGTTCAACAAAAGAGAGAAGCACCGAATCAAATAACTGAGGCATACCAGAGCAAGATCAAATTAACTTTTGACAATAAAACCAAGAAGTACATCTTTTAAGAAGGTGACCTGGTCTTGAGGTGGGATGGAAAAAGGGAAGAAAATCCTAAGCATGGTAAGTTCGATAGCCTCTGGTTTGGTCCTTTTAAGGTGGTTGAGGTTCTGGAAAATAATACATTTGTTTTACACAATTTGGATGACACTGAGATTTTCGGAGGCTCAATAAATGGGTGCGTCGTGAAACACTATTTTTCTTGAAATACTGAGGGAAGGTCCCTCTTGTTCCATAGTTTCTTTCCTTTCTTGTTTGCATTTGATTTGTTAGTTTGTATGTGAATAAAGACTCCATAGCCCAAAAAAGGCACTGGGGTTAGCTTCAGTTTTGAATTTCATGGATGCATGGCTGAGAGACAGTGACATATATACATGGATGACAGATAGAAATAGAGGTAAGTTACACCAAGTGGGAGAAAGGTTTCGAGAGGTAAGGCACCCGATCTACTGTTGTTAGCACCTCAAAGGGAAGTGCTATCCCCGGTTGGAGCCAATGTTTTAACCTAATTATGTACCCCTATCCCTCCTCTCTCATTTCCCTATACCTTCATCAAAAGCATTCCTCTTCTAGTTGGTTAAGTCAGTTTCCCATTACTAAATGACTCAGTTTTTTATCATTATCTTTCTTGATTGATTCTTTGCACTGATTATTTTTGTTTTCTTGAAGGATAATTGCATGTCATGGTTTGGGTTCAAAATACTTGTCATCATGTTTACCATTGATTGAGTGTGCAATAGTTTGACCAAGTCCTTTATATGCACAAGAAACATCCAAAAAGAAAGACACAACAATCCATTTTGGGCTTATCTTGTAACATACATATTTAAATTGTTGACAATCGAGATTCGACAGTCAATTAAGATTGAAGACTCTTGTGCATTCATAGTTTCAAAACCACGAAAGATTTAAGCACAAAGCATATGAAGTTTCACTCCGGAACATTGTCAATCTGAGATATTTCAATCCAGAACAAGAACAAATCTCCGAAGTGCCGGAGCCCCGAATTGCCAAAGTGGATCCTCACTACCACATCACTTCGTGAATTCGATCATTCGGGAGATTAACAAACTTGGAGCCCCAAACTTCCACATCACTTTGGGAGATCAATCATTCGAGATATATTCATATTCTACAATCAAAATCTTCTGAACATCGAAGTGTCGAAGCTCTGGAGCCCCTTTCTCATAAGTTCTTCTTCAATTGACGTGTCATATGCCACCTGTCGATTGATTCCATATGACACGTGGCACTCATTTCAAGTAGTTTGGTTAAGTCATCCATGTTATTTTCAAGTGACACATTTTAATCTCTTTTTATGACACGTCGATGATTTGACAACATGCTGCCACGTCACTCCAGAGGATTGTCACTCCGGAAGATTTCAATCCAGAGAAAACAAAGTTTCCCGAAGTGTCAGAGTCTTGAACTGCCACGTCACTCTGGGAGATTGTCCTCTGGGATATATCCATACTCTGCATTCAAAATCTCCCAAACACCGAAGAGCCAGAGACGCGTGGCACTCATCTTTCGATGATGCATGGAATTCATTTGTCGATGACACATGACATTCATCTGTCAACGAAACGTGGCACTCATTTCAAGCACCTTTGGTTATGTCATCTGTACTATTTCAGGTGACACATGTCACTCTCTTCTTATGACACATCATTGGCCATGACATCATGCGACCATGTCACTCCGAGAGATTGTCCTCTGGGAGATTCTCAAAATCTATAGTCAAAAGCTCCCGAACACCGAAGAGTCGTAGTCCTGAAGTCCCAAAATATTTAATGATAAGATATATTAATCTCAGGTTAATTAGAAATAAGCGTTGGTTAATGACTTCTTGAGTTTGGTCATTAAAGAGATATGTATACTCTGCGTTCAAAATCTCCCAAATGCCGAATTTCCTAAGTGTCTTATCCTCATTAATTGCACGTTTTAAAGTTTTTAAATGACGCCAAACAAAGGGAACGTCGAGCCAGTCTACGAAATCATATTGCTCATCTGGCAGCAACTCGACGATACTTGACATGTGCATATACTGAAGCTACAGGTCCAGTCATTGCAACACCATAATCAGTAATTGGATAAATTGTACTCCAGGTTGCAGAAGAAATATCAAAGACTCCAGAAGAAGCACCATGAGACTTGCTGCTTTCTAAGGGAGATAACTTGAAGAAGCTGCCAACACACCCAGTTATATCCCAGTGGCCTCCAACAACGCACATGTACACCTATACTCGACTCAAAATCCAGTTCTATCAGTCCTATTTAATTCTATCAAAGACTTAATTCGATTCAACATATGCATCAGTTTGGTTTATGATTAGCAACAATTTTAGTTATTTAAGTTCAAGACTCTTTTAGATTAAGGCATCATAAGTGGTCATTTGTGTGTGATATGAACCACTTCTTTTTTATTAAGTCAAGCTCGAAGTATACCTTACTATACTCCAACAATGTTTTTAGCTAAGTTAATAAGTTGTTCTACAACTGGTAGTGTGGAGTTAAGCCTCAATCCTAGATGGACGAGAGCCTCTGGAACTTTGATAAATATGTAGTTTTTGTATGTTTTGAGGGTT
>ML826527.1:59982-71421 GCA_009831015.1 Picea engelmannii
TGATGAGAATGATACTTCATTTTTAACACAGGTAGACTATGAAGAGGCCCTGATGGATCAACAAATTCAGGAAGCAGGTGTAGAAGAAGCTGTCTACTTGACAGATGATCAGAAAGGCTACAATTTGAGGTCCAAAAGTGCTGTTCAAAAAACACCTATTGCTGCCCCAGTGAAGGACAAGGAAGATTCTGCCCCAGCGAAAAGTAAAGAAGTTGATGCCAAGCAGCCTCCAGCTCCTGAAAAACAAAACACCCCTCCAGCCAAACAACAGAAGAAACAAATTCAACCCCCAGCCAAAGAGCAGGTCAGCCTAAAGGCCCCTTCCCATGAGGTAAAAGTTTCAGACAAACCATCTCTCCCTTTCAATTTTGAATCTGAAATTCAAAAGGTTAAAATACCCATGCCTTTAACTGAACTCATGAAGAATGAAGACTTTAAATCAGCCATCTTAAAGTCTCTTGAGCCTAAGTCCTCTCCATCAGATGATTTTGTTAACCTACAAGATGATCAGCCTAAAGTGACCATAGGGCCCATGATAGAAGACCGTGATGATTCTTGTCCACCATTTTACATATCATTAAATGTCCATGACAAAATCCTTCACAATTGTTTGCTCGATTCTGGGGCATCACATAACCTTATACCTAAGGCTGTGATGGATGAGCTTGGTCTTGAAGTCACCAAACCATACCAAGATCTTTTCTCCTTTGATTCTAGAAAGGTCAGATGTCTCGGCCTCATCAAAGATATGGTTATTAACCTTGCTCAACTGCCAATGAGGAGCATGGTTATGGACATGGTTGTTGCTGATATTCCACCGAAGTTTGGGCTGCTTCTATCTCGTTCATGGGGAAAAATATTAGGAGGTACATTGCATATGGATCTATCCTATGCTACAATTCCAGTGTTTGGGGGGGGAATGAAAAGACTTTATAGGGAAAATCAGCTCGTGTATATCATCAGCGATGGAAAGAATTCCGTCAATCATCCTATCTATGCTGTGGATACGGATTTTGGCTCATGCATCCTTCAGATCGACGATGGTCAAGAAAATCCTATGCAGCTGGTGAATCCTATTGAACATCAGGCTGAAGATGAAAACATTGTTGTCTGGACTATGTACTTTGATGGGGCCAGCACTAGAGACTTAGCCTGTGCTGGAGTAGTGCTCATCTCTCCTACAAAAGAAACCATATCGCTATCTTTTAAGCTTGACTTCAGAACCACAAATAACATAGTAGAGTATGAGGCTCTGCTGTTGGGATTAAATTCAGCCAAGGAGATGGGAATAAAAGGTTTGAAGGTGTTGGGAGACGCAGACCTCATTGTGTAGTAGGTAAATAGCACATTTCAAGCTAAGCATGTCAGGTTAAAGGCTTACAGAGACGAGGTATGGAAGTTGCGTGATTCTTTTTCTGTTTTTGAAATTTCATACATACCAAGGGATAAGAATCAGCTCGTCGATTCTCTTGTTGTTTCAGCCAACACATTCATTCCACCCATGCCCCCTAAACTCAGCTACAAAATTCAAGTAAAATATCGACCTTCCTTACCTGATAATGTCAAGTATTGGAAGGTTTTTGAAGATGATGATGAACTCAACAGATTTCTCCAAGTGGTAGATGAGTTTTCTGACCTGCACATTGATCAGCAGAATCTTAATGAGGAAGAATCACAGAAACCTGAGCTAAATAAGAAGTTGGGCCAGCATGATATCGTTCAGTTACCAAACAACTACATACCTCGAGGTTTGGTACCCCTGGAGAGGTTGTTTGATCAGAATGATGTCCCTTATCAGCCGGACAGAAAGGAGAAAGATCCTACTGTTCAAGAGCATAACATAGGAGGTAAAGTCCAACCCAAGTTTATCAATTTGTCTTCTGAATTGACTGCTGATGAGAAGTCAAAATATTGTAGTGTTTTGAAGGAATTTTCTGATGTTTTTGCTTGGAAGTATAGTGATCTAAAGACCTATGATCCTGATATTATTCAGCATAAAATACCTCTTGAAAAAGACACTATTCCTTTCAAGCAAAAACTTAGGCCCATCAGTCCTCTCTTGCTGCCAGTGATTGAGAGAGAAATTAAAAATCTCCTAGATGCCAAGATCATAGTCCCCTTGAGGTATTCCAAGTGGATTGCCAATCTGGTGATCGTAAGAAAGAAGAATGGTGAGGTCCGGTTGTGTGTAGATTTCAGAAACTTGAACAAATGCTCAAAAAAGGACAACTATCCTCTTCCTAAGATGGAACACTTGTTACAGAGGATTTCAGGGGCAAAGGTCATGTCCTTTCTTGACGGATTTTCCGGTTGCAATCAGGTTGTTGTCCATCCAGATGATCAGGAGAAGACTGCGTTCACCACTCCTTGGGGAACCTTTATGTACTCCAAGATTCCCTTTGGATTAATGAACGTCGGGGCTACATTCCAAAGGGCCATGGATATAGCATTTGTGGGAGAGAAGGACAAATTTGTCCTCATATACCTTGACGATATTACCATGTACTCCAACAGCCATGAGGAACATTTGAAACACCTGAAAAGAGTATTCTTAAAATGAAAACAATTTGGGATTTCACTAAATCCCAAGAAATCCCAATTTGCTCTAAGAAAGGGTAAGCTCTTGGGTCACATTGTCTCAGCCGAAGGTGTCATGATTGATCCAGCACGAGTGGAGGCAATTCAAAAGCTGTCCTTACCAAGGTCAAAGAAGGACATTCAGTCATTGCTCGGTAAGATTAATTTCGTCAGAAGGTTTGTGCCCAACTTCGTTGAATTAGTCAAACATATAACTTGCATGCTAAAAAAGAGGGTTGAATTAAAATGGACAGACAATGTGAAAAACTCTTTTTAGGATATCAAGCAAGCGATCATCGAGTCTCTGATTCTGATCAGCCCAGATTACAGCAAGACTTTCTATGTCTTTTCCTTTGCTTCCTATGACACAGTTGCAGCAGTCCTGCTTCAGAAAGATGATGAAGATTTTGATCATCCTGTGGATTTCTTTAGCAAGACTCTCCGGGACACTGAGCTAAGGTATGACCCTATCGAGAAACAAGCTTATGCTCTTATAAAAGCTCTAAAATCATTCAGAATCTATATTCTTCATTCAAAGGTCATCACATATGTTCCTTCGTATTTTGTAAAAGATGTTTTAACTCAGCCAGATATAGACGGAAAAAGGGAGAGATGGATAGCAAAAATGATAGAATTCAATATCGAGGTAAAACCCACCAAGCTGGTAAAAGGCCAGGGCCTCGCCAAGCTTTTAGCAGAGGAAAAATACAATTTGTTGGATATTAATTTCATAGAAGAAATTTCAGGAAATTCACAGACAGATTTGGCATCAGAAGGGTAGCATGACAGTCAGCAAGTGGCAGAGCATTTGTCCTCCTACGAATGGTATGCTGGCATCATGCATTTTCTGCAAAAGCTTGAGGTTCCTCCCGAACTCAGTTTAACTCAAGATCGGGCTCTCAAGCTTAGAGCTATTAAATTCTGCATCTATAATAATCAGTTGTATTGGAAGGACCCAGCTAGTCTGCTTCTCAGGTGCTTGGATAAAGAAGAGGTTGTCGAGGTAACATATCAGTTTCATTCGGCTGTCTGTGGTGGTCATCACTACTGGAAGACAACTGCTCATAAGATCCCGAGGGCCGGATATTATTGGTTGTTTCTTTTTGCTGATGTGTGTGCATTCATCAAAACTTGCGACAAATGCCAAAGATTCACCAGTAAGCAACAACTCAAATATCTACCCCTGAGACACATTGTGGTAAACATCCCTTTCCAGCAGTGGGGCTTAGATTTCATCGGTGAAATAAATCTTGCATCCAACGGCCAACACAAGTGGATTTTGGTAGCCACCGATTACTTCACAAAATGGATAGAGGCGATCCCTACACGGAGTGCTACACATCAAGTGGTCATAAAATTCCTCTACGAAAATATTTTGAGCAGATTTGGATGTCCCAAAAGGTTGGTGGCAGACAACACAACAGTGTTTAAATCAGAAGCATTGGTGGACATGTGTGAGTCCATGGGCATCCAGCTGGTACACTCGACTCCATACTATCCTCAAGGTAATGGCTTAGCTGAAACATCAAATAAGAGCTTGATAAAAATCATAAGAAAACTGTTAGAAGAAAATAAAAAGAGCTGGGATTCCAAATTGAAATTTGCTCTGTGGGCAGACAAAGTAACCATTAAAAAATCTTTAGGAACTTCTCCTTTCAAGCTGGTTTATGGTACTGATGCAATCTTCCCTGTTCAGTTAGTGTTTCCTGTGGCTAAGTTCTTTCAGGAAGAGCAGGCTGAGCAAAATGACATGGTAAGAAGGATGCTGGATTTAGTTGAATTGCAACAAACTCGGGAACAACTGGTAGACAGATCAGAAGCACATCAGATGCAGATCAAAAATACGTTTGACAGAAAGGCTAAGATGGACAGTTTTCAGATCGGTGACTGGGTTCTGAAGTGGGATGCTCTTCGACAGGAGAAAGGCAAGTACGGAAAATTTGATTCCTTGTGGACAGGTCCTTTTATGATCACTCAGGTTCACGACAATAACACTTTCACTCTGTAGAATTTGGAGGGTGAGAAAGTGTTCAGTGGCCCGATAAACGGGCGATTTCTAAAACTTTATTTCGTCTAAGGATGTGAAGCCCAGACCTTGTAGTGTTAGTTTTTGTTTTATTTTCAATAACTCCATGCCCAATGGAAGCACTAGCAGATAGTTTAGTTCTTAGGTTTTTATCCAGGAAAGGCATTGATTCTACGGTTCTTGAAACCTCACAGGGAGGTGTTCATCCCCAATAGGAGTCAGTGTTAACTCCTCTAATAAACTAGTGGATTTATTTCTATTCTAGGTGATAGGTTGTGACCTCAAGTCATTTTTTTAAGTTTTTGCAATCATTAAGCTTAGGTTTTTTGTTCTGTTTTAGAAAATAATGTGGTCCATGAAGTCTTCTTTTCCAAAATTTCCATAATTCATTTTCAACAGCTAACTTATGTTCGAAAGTTGGATGTGCACTGAGGAAAGTTTCGACTTTCCACAACTAAGGGACACTTTTCATTAATGGGTGCGCTGTTGAAAGTGGTCAATCTCAAAATGTTTGACAATCAGTTCGCGGGTGGCGCGCTGTGGGAGGTACACGCTTTCCACAGCTAAGGAGCGGTTCCAATTGATATGGCGCACTGTTGAAAGTAATTACTTTCCGCAGCTAAGGAGTGTCTTCTACAAAGCGGTGCACTGTGGAAAGTGAATACTTTCCGCAGCTAACAGGGGTTTCCAAAAGGGTCATGCGCTGGTGAAAGTGGTAAGCGAGCATTTGGCAGAGGCGTTTTCCACAGGCCGTTGCTGCACAATGCGGGAATCACGTGCGTGATATCCACGTATGACAGTAATCATGATGTGATCACCCCACGACAGATTAAATCCAAGGCAGGCGCTGATAGGAGTGGGCAATCATAGAAACTCAACCATCCATGTTAGGATATGACTGTAATTTGAATTTGTTCCAGAACCCACACTCAACGCTCATCATATCCGGAATGGAAAGTTCGTGTTCGGCGACGCAGGTACAGAGGAGGTACCACCGGCCTGACACCATCAAATCGAACAGAGGTCTCATATCACATATTGTTTTCAAAACACTGTTGAACTTTTCATTTGATTCAAAACATAGCCGAAGCCCGAACTGCTTTCAACAGCGCAGAACCTCGGCTCGTCTAGGCAGCTACAAGGATTACATTTGTCAAGTTTTTGAGCTGCAGAATGGTGAGAAAACGCAGTGGTGCTTTATTCAAGCGAGAATTGGATAACTTATCCTTTTTTCAATCGCATCCCGGGGTCCAGAGACATTTTTCAAATGCAGGGTGTATGGAATTTGCAGAAAGGTTACAAACTGGGTGTCACCAGGCCACGACTGAAGCCTTTGCCAAGAATTTTGATGGAAACAAAGCTTGTGTTGGCTCTGTAGAAATCAAAAGTGGATGAGGCTGTCATTGCCGCAGCTACAGGATTTCCAAGAACCGGTCAAAAATGGTTTAAAACCACCGCTCCTAAGAATCTAGATTTCAGGGTCTATTTGAAAGAGGGGTACAAGCACAAAGCGTGGAGAAAAGGTATGCTTGTTTCGTATCTATATGAAGAGTGGCAAGAGTTATTCAAAGGCATTCAATTATACATTACCTCAGAAGGAAGATATGACAAATTGATGATGTACCACTTTAAACTCATGGATCACTTCACAGGCAAGACCCCCATCAATTTTCCTTATTTCCTATATCACAGTTTGACTAAGGTATGTAAGAGAATTAGAGCTCAACCTTTGAGCGTGAAAACTACTCTATGTCACCTAGGCCTCATTAAATTGATTCTTCTGCAAGAATTGAAACAATAGGGGAGGAGCTGGGAGCACTTTCTGTTCTGGGAAGGTTTTGAAACCCAGAATCAGACTGCAAATGAACAGATGGTTGGTTCGAAGAAACAATCATCCCCTCAGAGAAGTTCAAGAAGAAGGAGGGCTTTACCAGGACCTTCAGAAGATAGATTATCAGGACTGAAGCTTCACAGGTCGAAGAGAAAATTAAATTTTGAGCAGGCAACAGGACAGACTACACAGCAAAACACAGGGCATCCAACAGAGCAGAGTGCAGGCAATAATATACTGAACTTGCCTTATTCAGATTCTGAATCTGAGCAACAAATTCAATGCCTTGCCATTAAGAGTTCTGAACAATCAGCTGAATGTGCACAAAACTATGAAATTTTCAGTCAGATAGAGCAGGGAGAATCATCAAAAAACCCTAGGTCAAATAGGTCTCAAAGGATCAAACATCTGAAGGAAGTAATTGCCCAGCAAGAAGTCCTAGAGCGGGTGATTAAGGATAGGTACAAAAAATTATTTGATAACTTTGCCAAGACAAATGCAGCGTTTGAAAGATTGGCCAAGGAGAGTGTCAGAGATAAGAAGAGGAAGAAAAATTTCACCAAAAACTACAACAGCTTGTGGTTGCTTACCAAACGCCTCAAAAGGCAGATCAAGAGGTTGAAACAAAAATTGAGGCAAAAACCCCACTCAAACCTCAAGGTTCTTGCTCAGGTTGCCATCAATATGCAAGGTGAGAAGTCGGATGCTCACTGATTTTGGTTTGAAATCAATTTCGAAAGTGAAAACTCTTTTTGTGCACTATCAGGACTTTCAACAGTGCTAGGCTACTATTTCATTACCCGTTAGCTGTGGAAAGCGATAGCTTTCAACAGCTAACCCGTGAAAAAATCAAACGGTTGCGCTGTTGAAAGCTGGGCAAGCAAATTTGAGGCCAAAAATGCAACAGTTTATTTCAAACATGTTTTGAAGATATGCTAACGAATCAGTAGACTATTAAATCGCATGCAAGAGTTCAACCTCAGGGATTCGAGGGATTTTGGTTACACATTCAAAACCATTTCCTAAAAACTCGCCCATGAATATTGGAAAATTGAACAGTCATATACAGGTGTCATGCTACTTCACCACATTGCAGATGTTGAGAACTGGAGGAGGCAAATGGCGATTTTGAAGACTGAAGACAGTTCGACCACTCAGTTTAGTTGTTGAAGGCTTTAATTTTAAAGTTGTTTAAATAGAATAGAACTGTTTTCATTTAATGACAGATCCATGTTTTTAGGATCTGTGTAACAACTTGTAAGGGCTATAAATGCCTGTTTTGATATCAAACAAAGGTTCGATTTTGAGTACTATGATGTTGTCTCTGTAACCCACAGACTTATTCTTATTATATGAAAATTTTCAAGCTTCTTTCAGTTGGGTGGTCAGATTTTCCTCTTCTGTTTTCTTATAGTTTATGAGTGAAAGTTCTTTGTTGATGCTCATTCAATTTTGCAGTGACTGTCATCTCACTGGTTAATTGTTTTAGTTGATGATCATAATCTATTTCCTTGGTTATTAAACCCATTGTACTTGTTGGTATGAAGTGTAATCTGGTTTAATAGCTGATTTCTTCCCTCATTTAATCAAACTTTGTCTGACTGCATGACTAGAAAGCCTTGTGAGATTTCGTATTTCTAGACAGTCTTGAAAACACAGTCCAACCCTTGGATATTCATTTTGATCCACCAAACCACATCAAATATTAAGAAAATATTTCCAAAAAGAGTTAGTTACTAGGCATCTCTGACTTACAGCCTAGGAGAGTTTCCTGGAGTGATAACGCATACTTCAGATTAATTGACATAAGATTTTAAAATATGCTTTGTCAATATGTCTTGATAGTACTGTAGAAGGACAGACTCTGGTACAAGACTGGTACTGGACCAGAACAAGATTTTTGGTACTGAAACAGAACAGAATATTGTTGATGCCTACAATTGATATTTAGAAAATTCATGAAGGATCAAATAGATTATTAAAAATTTTCTTATGAAAGAAAAGAAAATTTGCGAAAGTAAAAAAAAGGAGGCAAGGGTCTTTTGTTACCTTCATCTTATTAACAAAATTCGATCCACACCTATGTACAAAAAGTTTCAATTAAACCAAGCAATCAATGTGGGTCAGTAGGAGGATCTCCTTCCTTACTGATCATATGCATGTTTGAATTCTATAGTATATGAGTCAAGAATTCTTCTTTTGACATAGGTTTGTTGTAAATTCGCAACCGATGGCCATTCACAGGTAGTGGTGTCTGTTGTTCATCAATTGTCTTTATCCTTATTGAACCATTATCATAGATAGTGTCAATTTCGTAAGGTCCCATCCAACGGGTGGTTAACTTACCTTTGAAGTTCTTGAATCTGTTGTCATACAATATGGCCCAATCTCCTTGTTGAAAATTTTTCTTTTTGAGATACTTATCATGCCATTTTTTTCTCTGCTCTTGAATGAGGGTAGTCCTTTGAAGTGCTTCCTGCCTGGTTTCATCCAACTCATTAAGCTGCAAGAGTCTTTGTTTTTTGGCTTCTTCCAAGTTCATGCCAACTTGTACTGCAATCCTGAAGGTTTTGATCTGAAATTCTATGGGAAGAAGCACCTGCTTCCCATACACTAACTCATAGGGTGTATGTCCCGTTGTATTCCTCTAAGTGATTCTATAAGCCCATAAGGATTCTAATAATCTATCAACCCAATCCTTATGGTGCAGCTATACTGTTTTGGTAAGAATGGACTCAATAACTTTGTTGGTGGATTCTACTTGTCCATTTTCTTGTGGATGATAGGGTGTAGATTTCCTATGTTTGATTTGGTACTGTTCTGTAACATCTTTGACTAGATGAGAGGTAAATTGGGTTCCCTGATCAGTCACAATTTCTTGTGGTACACCAAATCTAGTAAACATATCATTAAAAAGGAAATCTACCACTGATTGTTCACTGGCAGCCGGTAAATCCTTTGTTTCAACCCATTTAGTCACATAGTCAGTGCATACAAGTATATACTTTTTCTTTTTAGATGTCGGGTTAATGGGCCCTACAAAATCTAATGCCCATTTCTCGAATGGTTCAATGACTATTTGGGCTTGAAGTGGCATTTGGTCTCGTGCAGTAGGCTTACCCATTCGTTGACATTCATCACAATTGGATACATAGGTTTTAGCATCTCTGAAAATATGAGGCCAGCAGTAACTTGATTGCAGATTTTTGTAAGCAGTCCTTTGTCTGTGAAGTGTCCTCCACAGGGGCCATCATGGCAGGCTTGTAAAATATCATGAATTTTATCTTCCCTTACACATCTCCTGATCACCAAATATGGTCCTGTTTTGTAGAGGAAATCATCGTGCCACATGTAATTTGCACTTAGTTGAATTACCTTCTCTTTTTTTCTAGGAGACAATTTCTTAGGCATCTTCCCTATCACAAGATAGTTAGCAACATTTGCATACCATGGAGTGAATGTAGAAATAACAAATAAATTTTCATCAGGAAAGGTATCTTCTACTGGTGCATTATCTCCCAGATGAATCATTCTAGATAAGAAATCAGCCACAAGATTATCTTTACCAGGTCTATCAATAACATTGATATTAAACTCTTGTAATAATAAAAGCCATCTTGCAACTCTAGGATTTGTTACAGGTTTGTTCATTAAGAATCGGATGGCTGAATGATCAGTGTGTACAAAAGCTTGATATCCTGTAATATAGTGTCTAAATTTATTGATAGCATGGACTACAACTAGCAATTCCTTTTCCGTGACCGTATAATTAACTTCAGCTAGAGACAGATTTTTACTGATGAAGTAAATAAAATAGGGCATTTGATTTTCTCTTTGTCCAAGGACTACCCCAAGGGCTGTGTCTGAGGCATCGGTACAGATATGAAAAGGAAGGGACCAATTTGGTCCTCTTAATACAGGGGTAGTTGAAAATTTATGTTTTAGAATTTCAAAAGATATTTGACATTCATCATCCCACTTAAATTCAACTTCTTTGGATAATAATTTAAATAAAGGGGTAGCTAGGCTTGTAAAATTTGGAATGAATCTTCTATAGTAGCCAGCATGTCCTAAAAAGATGTAGACTTCCTTTTGTGAGGAAGGTATTTTGATTTGTGTGATGATATAAATCTTTGTTGGATCAACTCTCATGCCATGATGGGAAATGTGATGTCCCAAAATAATACCTTCAGTGAACATCATTTTTTATTTTTTATTACTTAAGGAAAGGTTAGTTTCCTTACACCTAATCAAGACTTTTTCTAAACTGGCCAATGCTTCCTGGAAGTCTTGTCCATGGACTGTAAAGTCATCCATGTAGACTTCCACACAATCATTGGTCAAGTCAGAGAAAATGGCTAAGACAACTCTTTGAAAAGTGGTCGGGGCATTGCAAATTCTGAAAGGGAGCACCCTATATGCATATGTGCCCCAAGGGTAGGTGAAATTGGTCTTTTCCTGGTCTTTAGGTGCTATTTGTATCTGGTTGTAACCACTAAACCCATCCAAGAACGAAAAATACTTCTTTCCGAATAGGGTATCCAACACCTGATCAATAAATGGTAAGGGAAAGTAATCCCTATGGGTGGCTTTGTTCAATTCCCGGAAGTCTACACATATCCTCCACTTACCATTTTTCTTGGGAACTATGACAAGTGGAGATATCCATTGACTATCTGAAATGGGGTATATGAGATTAGCTCGGAGGAGTTTTTGCAATTCCTCTTTTACAATATCTTTAAGGGATGGATTCATTCTTTGTTGAGGCTGTCTGATTGGTCTTATTTGGTCATTAGTGTAGATATGATGTGTGCATGTGTCAGGGTGAATGCCTTTCATGTCTGCATAATCCCATGCAAAGACATCAAATTGTCTTTGGAGCATTTCAATCACTTGTGTCTTTTGTTTTGGTTCCAAACTAGAGTTGATATACAAAGGTTTTCCTGGGAAAATCTCAACAAGTTCAGTAGTTTCTTCCTTATTTGAGGAGGTCGGTGATAAAGTG
>ML826527.1:86068-99426 GCA_009831015.1 Picea engelmannii
ATTATGTTTTCTCTATTATTCCCCCCAACCCCACCCTCATATAACCCTCATATATGAGGGTGGGGGGAATAATAAAGAAAACATAATAAGGGAATAATAGAGAAAACATATTATAACCCTCATATATAAGGGTGAGGGTGGGGGGAATAATAGAAAAAACATATTATGAGGGTTGGGGGGGGAATAGAGAAAACATATTATGAGGGTGGGGGTTCGGGGGGGATATTGGAAAAAAATGTATTATTATAATAATACATTTTTTCCCAATATTCCTCCTTCCCCCCAACCCCACCCTCATAATTTGTTTTCTCTATTATTCCCCTCACCCCACCCTCATATATGATGGTTATATGTCAGGGGGGGGATAATAGAGAAAACATAAGATGGGGGTGGGAATGTTGGAAAAAAATGTATTATATAAGGGTGGGGGGAGTGGGGGGGAATATTGGAGAAAATGTATTATTATAACAAATGATCAAAGCATATTTCTCCAAATGACGAATATTGTTCAAGTGTTTATCATGCACTTAAATTTTATTTCATGATCAATTAGACTCGAATGTTTGTGAAATATTAGATATTCTAGGAAAGAGCCCCAAAAAGACAAAAAAGGATTTAGTCAAAGGTGTGCCATATGCTACAACCATCAAATATACTTGTAGGTTCGGACACCCACGGTACGAGAGAGTAATCTTCTTGAATGTTGTTTTCGATGCATGTTAACAGTCTGACGATCGAATGGTTGGTTTCAGGATGCCTATGAAACTTTTGATATACTTGAAGGTGCATGGAAGTGAAACTACGGGTTCATATGTTGTCTAATGCAATACTATTCTAGTGGGTACCTATAGGGGTTAGTCAGACTTCCAACAGGGCGAGGCTAGTGTTGGAGTTACTTCACACACACCTAGGATTTATTTTTCCTAAGGTTTTTCCTTTTTTATTATTCATAATTAGTCATTATCTAGTCTTCTATATTTTACGGGAGAATATTCCACCTAGAGAATATTCTCTTTTAGTTGACACTTCAATTTGACTAGTTGAGTTGAGTTTAGACGCTGCATTGGTTTTTTCACCATGCAACATTGTGATAATCACCATGCTAATTTGACCTTGCCTTGGTGTCATCACCAGACTGGCGCATTAACCTTGATTCCCTGAGTTAACTCCTCACTACTCTCTGTTCAGTCAGTTAACTGAAGACTAGTTGACTAGTTAACTCAACTAGGTGGCAGTGTACTCCCGTAACTGCTTGAGATACTAGACTAGGTGGCAGTTCACTCCCGTAACTACTGGTGTGTGTCCATATTACTCTATACCACCACTATGGTGCATTGGTTCTCCTCCAGTGTGCACTCATTGAGTTATACAAAGTATATCATGTGTAAATTATTCATTATTCACAACGGTTAATGAGAATTCTTTCATTCTTTCTCTCTTTCTTCTTCTTTCTCCAATTCTCTCTGAAAATGTATGTATTATTGTTTATATAGATCTATTTTTTGCAGGTTCAACACATTTTCATGGTATCAGAGCTGATGGACTGCGAAGCAAAAGCTACACCAAAATGTTTTGCAGGTACAAAAGATTGAAGACAACGTAAAGATGGATTTCCAAAAAGAATTCATTCTTACACCTTACAACTATTTTGCATGGAAGGAGAAAATATCCATACATCTCCAAAATAGAGGGTTGTATAGGTTAACCTTGAATAGATATACAGAACTGACATCATCCATAGAAAAATCCAAGTATTTAAATCGCATGGATGAGGCACTCAAAACAATTTGCAGTCTTATTTCTCCTGATCTCCTTTTTCACATATCTTCCTGTAAGACTCCCAATGAAGCCTATACCAGCTTGGAATGGATCTTTGGAAAATAGGATGAGATGAGGGGACACATGCTGGAGGTGGATCTGCTCACATTGGATCCAAAAAGCTTCGACAATGTCCAATATTTCTTTACAAAATTCAAGGATTTACTGTCGCAACTCAAAGCTTGCGAGGTTGATAAATAAAAGGAGGAGAAACTAATGGTTCTCACCATTCTCTCCATGCTTGGTCCTGAATTCTCTGTATTCATATCCACATTCCATTATGTCAGATTCTCCTCTGGAGCCACCTATAAGATGCCTTCTCTTGAGGAATTTATCAAAGCACTGACATAAGAGAAAACCCAGCTCATCAACATGGGAAAAATCAAAGGCCCAAAGGTGCATGCACTCACTGTGAAAGATGGAAGCCACAAATATCAGAAATCTAAAGACAAAGATAAACGGAAAGATCATGTACATCCGAAGAAGGAAGGGTACACAAAACCTTTCACCAATGCCTCCAGATCCAAAGGAGAAAAGGGAAGAGAAGGGGAGAAATGCACGTGTTGTCACAAAGGATTCCATTCTAAATCTGCATGCATGAAAAAATAAATAGATATGATGTCTCAAATACTTTATAAAAACAACCTTGGAGATCACATCCCCGAGGGTGCCAAGAAGAACAAGCCAGAAGATTCGAATTCCAAGAAAGACAATTCTAGCCATGCCTTAATTGCCATCAACTCCTCTCTTGATGCTTGGATTGTAGATTCAGGAGCATCACATCACATGGATGCCTCAAAAGAAGCATATTCTTCTTTGGATTCATGCAAAGGTCCTCTCATTCTGATGGGGGAAAACTCTTCTGTCAAAGTCACCGACAAAGAAAGGATTGAACTCACCAACGAAAGCTTTGAGAATGTGTTGCACATTCCCAAAATTTCTATCAACCTTCTCTCCACGTATCTAATGATGAATTATGACACCGGAAAGAAATTCATATTCACACCAAATTCCGTGGACATCTACGACATGCAAACCAACTCTAGGGTTGCTACCAGTGAGGTAAATCATCAGTCTAGATTGTATACTTTTTCTGAATTCATTGAAACTGATTCTACTTTACTGCTTACTCATGCTGATGAAAGTAGTAGGATATGGCATGAAAGTTTTGGACATTTGAATTTCAGATACATGCAACAACTTAGAAAGAAAATATTGGTTGATGGTCTACCAGAAATCCATTTATCCAAGGGAGTGTGTGAGGGATGTGTTCTCTGGAAACACCCTCAAGAGAAATTCGACAAAGGAAAGTCTCAGCGAGATTCCACACCTTTAGATTTGATCCAAAGTGACCTTATGAGTCCTTTTCCACATCCATCCATCAACAAACCGAGGTTTGTTCTCATTTTTGTTGATGATTTCTCACGTTTTACATGGATTTACTTTCTCAGGAAAAAATCTGAGGTCTTTCAACACCTCAAAGATTTCAAAACCTTGGTTGAGACATAGTCTAGAAAGAAGATCAAAGTCCTCCGAACTGATAATGGGGGAGAATATGTAAATCATGAGATCCATAATATTTTCCATGAGGTAGGGATTCCGTTGTAGCACACAGTTCCCTATACTCCGCAGTAAAATGAAGTTGTTGAGTGGAAAAACCGATATCTAAAGGAGATGCCATCTTGCATACTGCATGCAAAGTCTCTATCGCAAAGAATATGGGTCAAAGCACTTAACTGTGAAAAATACACCCAAAACAGATCTCCCCATAGATCTGTCAAGGATAAGACCCCCTACGAGGCTTGGAGCTGCCTCAAACCAAAAGTGACCCACTTTCACATTTTCAGTTCACGTGCATGGGCCATGATTCCCTTCGAAAAGAGGAAGGCACGTGTTCCACAGAGCAATGAGTGCATTTTTGTTGGATACCCTAACAGTGTGAATGGATATTGACTTATTGATCTTTCCTCAGACCGAATCATCATTGAGCGTAGTGCCCAATTAAGGGAAAAATTTCTTGCATGCACCTCAACAACCGCATGCAGACACCTTCATTTTTCCACTTGTCCAAGATGATGAGCATGGACATGTCGACTCTTCTTCAAACGATAGTTCTGATACATAGGACTCAAATGATTCAGATTCAGAGTAAGTACAGTTTCTAGGTTTGTGTAGGAGTCGCATGAACTACATTGGAAAGTTGCAAAGTGTATCCTTCGATATGTACATGGCACCATCACCTTTGGTATTCATTATGCACTAGACTCTACATTAGATATCATTGGGTTTACTAATTTCTACTAGGTTGGCGATAACACTAATCGCAAGTCCACATCTGGTTACTCACTCAGTCTTGGTTCCGTGCCTATCTGTTGGTCGAGAAAGAAGCAAGCTTCCATTTCTCTATCTTCAGCCAAGGCAGAGTACAAAGGGGTAGTTAACATAACCATTCAGACTATGTGGCTACAACATTTTCTCACTAAGTTGGGCATTCAATTTCATCGACCGATCGTCATCTAGTGTGACAGCCAAAGAACTCTGAAGTTCTGTAGAGATCCAATTCAGAGGCAGTGGACGAAGCACATCGAGATCCACATGCACTACATCTAGGACTTAGTACACAAGGGGATCATCGACTTACAATTATGTCCTTTAGCAGAACATATGACAAACATCTTCACCAAGACCTTCACTGAGCATAAGTTCCATTCTTTGTGAAGTCGTCTTGGAGTGAAGGACATAGTTGTCTAACAATTGTAGTTCTTATTTTTACATACATTGTACCTTGAGGGGGGTTTTTTCCCATGAGGTTTTCCCTCTTTCCTCACTTTATTTCACTGTATATTTTTTATTTGGGTACCTAACATGGCCTCATTGTCGGGACCCATTCTTTATTTTCACCATAGTGATGTTCAGGGGGGTGTTGGAGTTACTTCACACACACCTAGGATTTATTTTTCCTAAGTTTTTTCCTTGTTTATTAGTCATAATTAGTCATTATCCAGTCTCCTATATTTTAGGGGAGAATATTCCACCTGAAGAATATTCTCTTTTAGTTGACACTTCAGTTTGACTAGTTGAGTTGAGTTTAGATGCTGCATTGGTTTTGTCACCATGCAACATTGGGATCATCACCATGCTAATTCAAACTTGCCTTGGTATCATCACCAGACTAATACATTACCCTTGATTCCATGAATTAACTCCTCATTACTCTCTGTTTAGTCAGTTAACTGAAGACTAGTTGACTAGTTAACTCAACTAGGTGGCAGTTCACTCCCGTAACTGCTGGTGTGTGTTCAGATCACTCTAGACCACCACTATGGTGCATTGGTTGTCCTCCAGTGCACACTCATTGATTTATAGAGAATATATCATGTGTACATTATTCATTATTCACAACGGTTAATGAGAATTCTTTCATTATTTCTCTCTTTATTCTTTCTCCAATTCTCTCTGCAAATGTGTGTATTATTGTCTAGCTAGATCTATTCTGTGCAGGAAGGTTCAACACATTTACATGTAGGAATTGCATAAAACACACTGAAGAACATTGTGTACTATTTTCATATCTTTATTCATTACATGTACATAGTTATGATTATTTCAAGTTAGGGTTGTTGACTAATCAAAAACTAGTCATGTGAGACTAAATTAAAGTTTGATAAAAATTTTAGTCTCTTGTTGTTAAAGTTAAGGAAGGTTTGCAGGTTGAGGTACAGGTTTTTTCATGGTTGATGCACTTTTTTATGGTACAAGTTGATTACAGGTTGTTTGGTACAGGTTGGTGCATGGTTGATGCACTTGTTTATGGTACATGTTGATTACAGGTTGAGGTACATGTTGATGCGTGGTTGATGCATGGTTCATGTTATTGGTACAGGTTGTTTGGTGTAGGTTGATTGGTACATGTTTACAACAGTATATCTCATAGTGATAGTGTGACAATGGTTCCATCATTCTACTTATACATCATGGTGGTTGGACGGGGAAAGAACATGTGGTTGTGGCTACCTTTTGGTTGTAGCTAGAGAACATAGGGGGTTGTAGCCTCCTTCTGGTTGTAGCCAGAGAATTGGGGAGTTGGAGCTTCCCTCGGGTTGTAGCCTGAGAAACTAGGGGGTTGGAGCCTCTTTCTAGTTGCAACAAGAAAACAAAGGAAGTTGGTGCTTCCAATGAATGTGATTCTTCAAGACATATAAGAAAACACATTCTGTGGTTTTCTCTCGCTTTGGGTTTCCACGTAAAAAACACCGGTGTACTGTGTATGTGTATGATTGTTCATTTGTTCATTATTTATTTACTCTACAAATATTGGATGATAATGCTACATTTATATAACAATTGCATTATATGGTTAAAAATGATTAGATTTCTCTATTACTGATTCACTCTCCCTCTCAGTAATCCAACATTTGGTATCGGATCAAGTTCCTTCAGAAATCAGTTTAACCACTGAAAGGTAGATCATGGAGAGCAACAAAATGTATAAAAATGGAATACCATAGTTTGATGGACATACGTATGCATTTTGGAGCATAAGGATGAAGACATATATACAGACACATGGATTTGAAATTTGGCAATCAATTGTAGATGGATACACAAGACCAACAGTTCCACTGAAAAATGACAAAGCAATGAAACTCGGTCAGAATAATTCCAAAGCCACAAATGAACTTCTGAATGGTCTTGGAGAATCAATATTCAACAAAGTTGCACATTGTAAATCCTCTAAAGAGATTTGGGACAAACTTCAAAATATTTATGAAGGAGATTCAAAAGTCAAAGCATCAAAGCTTCAAAATTACAGAGGTCAGTTCGAACAACTAAAGATGAAGAAAGATGAGAACATTGTAGCTTAATTTTTACGAGTCGATGAAACAGTAAATGCAATCTTGGGATTGGGAGAAGAAATCAAAGAATCTGTAATTGTTGAAAAAGTACTAAGAGCTCTTCCTATGAGTTTTGACCCTAAGATATCAACACTAGAAGAAAGAGAAGATCTAAACTCAATAAGCATGGACGAACTACATGGAATCTTCACAACATATGGAATGAGAACTGAACAAGAAAATCCAGATATAAGAGAAGCAACCTTCAAAGCATCCAAAAGGTCAAAGAAAAATAGAAAGCAAAAAGAAAAAGAACATAGCAGCATTGGTGACGTCTCAGAAGATGATGAAGAAGCGACCAACTTTGTTAGAAGATTGAACAAGGGAACCAACAACATGTATAGAGGTAAGATTCCTTTGATTTGTTTTAATTGTGATGGTATTGGTCATTTTGCTAACAAATGTCCTCATAATAAAAAGAGAAATGAAAAAGGTGACTCAAATAACAAACAAACATATAAAGGCAAAAGAACCGCAAATAAATTTTTCAAGAAAATCTTATGCACCAAAGAAGACATCTCATCATCAGATGAAGATGAAGTTAGCGACAGTGAGACATAAAGATTTCTATTCATGGTAGTAGAAGACTCTAATAAAGAATACTATGAAGAGGCCAAAGAAGAATATGAAGAGGCACAAGTTTATTATCAAGAAGAATTGTTGTGTGCCATATAAGTTATCAGAAGAGAAAAGAAGAAAAACAAGAAACTACAAGAGGAACTAGACAATAAAGAAGACACTCAGGAAGTAGAACAAATGATCACAAATTTGAAGGTTCAAATTGAAGAAGCACTCAAAGAACAACTAGAAGGAAGAGATGGGATCATTGGAAATTTGGAAGCAAAAATTGCCACATTAAGAAAGGATCTTCAAAAGAAAAATATGCATAACAACTCAAAAGTTTTGAATGACATTATCGACAGTCGAAAAACTCATCATGACAATTCTGACCTTGGATACAATCAGACAGAAAAGGGATCAAGATCCAAAAAAACAGAATAAGAAACATATCCAAAAAGCTATGTAGAAACAATCAAAGGGGATAGGAAGGTCTAAAAAGAAAATTGCAGGGACACTCCTCCACCGAGAAGATTCATATTTCAGAATCAACGACCGACATAAACATATAGGCCTTAGGAAGAAGAAGGATTCATAAGAGTATCTCCTTTCATAATATCTTCAAATCCCAAGTATCAAACTATCTTTTTTGGTTTATGTTATGCATGTAATAATTTTGGACATAAAACTGTGAATTGCAGAGCTAACAACAGGAACATAAACAATTTTGAAAGTCATGCACAAAAGGGTTATTGATTAGAATTTGGACTAGGGGTCAAAATTTTGTCCAAAAATCAAGGTGCTCAGAATCGCTTCAAAATGGAAATGTGAGTAGTCCTTGTCCTCATGAACCCAATGCAATTCAAACAGGTTCAAACAAACATCGAATGAGAGAGATATCGCGTTCTCATCATTTTGCCAAACAGGGAAAAAATTTGTTGATTGTACAGTCTGTACAACTGAGGTGGAAGGGTAAGAAACCACACATGACATGTGACATGTCAATGTTGAGTTGGCAGTTTAGTGGCAGATATGTGGGCGAATCATTTGCTGACACATGGCATCTTTTGGTCAAATTGGGTGGTTCCACATGGCCTAGGCATGGGCTGCCACATGGCACCCTGTTATGGTATGGTGTAAAATTAATGTGGAGTCTGCGGGGGTTGAACCCCGGACCTCCCGCACATTGCAAATATTTGGCAAAGGCCGCCCTACCGACGTGCCCATGCTTTTGTTCTTACCAATAGATACATTGACTTATATTTAAATTGCACTGTGGTATAGTTTCAATGGGGTCCGGGCTGGGGCTTAGCCCCAACCCCTGGTTGTATGCACCTCCATGTGCCCCTACCTCACCAAAAAACCATCAGTTGAACTACGGGAGCACTCCGATCGGGAACCTTACCATATTATAGTTCTGTTACACTTCATTGCATCGCATTTAAATCTTGGTTCCATACTCCGCATACTTTTCCGTTTGGTTGACAATTAGGGTTCCACTCTATGCACCAAAATCTTGTGGGGGTGGTTACCATATGACCTCCCAATACCACATTAGGTGCGGAGGTTCCAATGTCCAAAAGCCATGGGGCCTATAATGGCACTGGGATGTGACCATATGCCCCCCCATGCGGCCAACACCTCCACCCAAAAAGGCTCTAAGTCTGCTAACAGTGCGACATTTTAGCATCAATTACAGGAATGCACATGTGTGTTGGGTTTAGGCACGGAAAACACCCAGAAGCCAGGTTACTCAAACAGGAGGTGAAAATTTGCGAACCAGAGACAACAAGCTTGAAGGAGAAAACTTGCAGGAGGTCTATCTTATTCATTTTTTGGCCAAACTAGGTGTTGAAAAAGCTCAACTAGGGGATTTTGGATGTTCCAAATCCATTGGTACAATTTTCAAAGGCATTTGGAGACTTCTATTGTAGTTTTTTCTACAGGGAAGTTTCAGAGAGCTCCAAGGAGCCCAAGGCCACCAGTGAAGGAGGCCATGCCCAGGGGAGCCAAGGTCCATTTTTAGTGACTGAATAATCATTCTTGACTAATTGATATGCTATGAACTCATTAGAACAAGTTGTAGAGGCATTTGAGGACTTTTACATGTGTTTTTTCCATAGGGAAGCTCAAGGCCACCAGTAGAAGAGGTCATGCTCAGATGAGCCATGGTATGTTTTTAGAGATCTAATAGTCATTTTTAGGGTTTTTATGTATTATGAACCCAATCGTACTATCAATAAATCCATTGGAGTTGAGCAGCATATTGTAAAATAAATTTGACATACTAATCCCAGAGAGGCTAGTCCATTGATGGAGGCTCAAGGAGATGTAGCCCAGTTGGGGGTGAACTCCTTTATCATGTTGTTGTTGTTGTGAGTTTGTCGGTTATTATTTGCTGCAATGTATGCTTGTTGTTGTATTATTTAAACAACATATTTAACCTTTGAAAAACCCCACACATAAACACCTAAAAGGATCCTAAACTTGACACATAAATCTTCTTGCACAACTAAGACATTGAGCAAGGTCTGAAAGTTTATTTTAATGGAGTAGAGGGTGCTTTCATAGAAAAACAAGTCAGCCCCCTATTTCTAGATTAGGTGGTATCAGAGGATAGTTTTGCTCATGTGATTTCCATTGATATCTAGAGATTTAGATGTTGGTGTTATTGTGCAACTTTTGTGTTGAAGTTTGATACATTGCAAGGATGGAGGAAGCTTCAAACAATGAGAGTTCTCATACATCTTCATTAGCCAAGTTATTTGACAAAGAGATGTTGAATGAGTTTGTAACCATGAGAGATATGGTGCAATATATGTGGGAAGATAGGAAGGAGATCATTTTCCTTCAAGAGCATTTGATGGCCATGAAGGAGGAGAAGCACCAACTTCTTGAAAAGTTGCATGATATGGAGACTTAGCTCCATCAGGAAAAGGAAACCCTTACCAAGTACATTCATGAACATGAGGTATGTAATTTTGGTTTTTCTTCAAATTCCTCTCAAGATGAATGCTTTGGTGTTTTTGAAAATCATACTAAAGGAATAGGGTCCAAGTTATTGTTAAAAATGGGCTATGAAGGTAGAGGGTTAGGAAAACATGCACAAGGTATTGTTGAGCCTATTGTTGTTAAGGAGAGGCCCAAGTATTGGGGTCTTGGATATGAACAAAAAGATGGAGCATATTCCAAAGTTGAGGAGACAAGGGAGACAGTTCCAAGAACAACTTTTGTTTCAAGTTCAATCCCTCAAGCATGAAAAGTGTGTGTTCAAGATGAATGCAAATGTGTGAAACAAGAGAGTTGTCAGAGCCATGAGGACAAGAACATTGTTTTTGGTCTTCAAAAGAGAGCTAGTAACTCTTCAAATTCACCTCCTCAAGAAGGCAATAAAGGTGAATGTTCAAGGTATATTTCTACCTATAAATTAGTTTCTTTTGATTATGTTGAGCATGGTAAATTTTCATGTAAAAATGGGAGAAAAATTCCATGTACATATTGTGGTTTAGGTAACCATCATGTTTCAAGATGTTGGAAAAGATTGACCACATTCAGGAAACTTTCCAAGCAAAGGTAACTTGAAAATAAGATGCAAAATATTTGCACTCACTGCCAGAAGAGGGGTCATATCATTGACCAATGTTGGACATTACATCCAACCACTCATTCGAAACGCATGAAGCAGATGGATAAAGAGACTGGCAAGGATGGTGTTATCACCTTAAATTTTTTTCATGTCGAGATCTAAAAAATTTCAGAAATTTAGTGAAATGCTATACCACAGTAGAGGCATGATAGTTTAGGGGGGCCGACTATATCCCATGACATATAGATAAATGTAGCAGAGGTGGGAAGGGAATATCTCAGCGGACCGTCGATTTTGAAGAATCCCAGATCAACGGTTGAGGCCCACATCGGGCTTGTTAACACAAGATTGGTTTATGCCTCAGCTTTTCATAAGTGGCACTACCTGCAGGCACTACCCATTATACAGTCAAGGAACTTAATCGAAATGTTTTTTTTATCATGAAAGACTACAAATTTCTCATCACACATTCAAGATTGAAAGCACTGCATTTTTGGTTATGCTACCCACACTTGCACACAAACGCAACGCAAGTGGTGCTACCTAATGGTGCTACATAATATTTCATAGAGGACATAAGTTGCATACAGGTGCAACACATTCGGGCGCTACCTACAGGCGATGCGTAATATTCTGGCAGAGGCTAAATTGTGCAGAGTTATTCTGCCATTTTTGAGTCACTAATTTAAAACTTGGGTTATGAGAAGTTGAGAAGGTATTTTTGAAAGCCGGAGGAGGTTTTTGTTCATAACATTCCAAATAACAAAAACCTCTCTCAGGTTTTCAAAATGTTTTTTTGTTTGAGAGATATTGGATATAGAATAAGGCACTGCATACTCTTCACAGTGGCGTTGTGTACTAATTTCCTGTAGCGGTCATGGTTTTTATATTCACCTTGTTGGAAGGTTGCCACATGTAAAGGAGAGTTAGAATGGATTCTCAAGGATCAATTTGATATCAAGGGACTCCTACACCTAAGATTTAGCTCCATCTAAGACCTCATGCAATGAGTTGGAGACATTTCATTAATGACTTCCAACAAATTCCTGAAAATCAACAGTTTGTTGGATTTTTGTCTCTTTGACTATTGCCACATATCTCCAAGGCTTAGAATCCAATGGAGGAGATGGGATTCGACCTCCTTAGGTTATTTGGATGCTATTGTCTATTTAAAGAATCAGAGATCTCTTGGAGAGGGGTTGGATTCATGAACAAGAGAGATGAGAGAGTTGTAGGAGGAACTTTTCCTGTGATCATTGTAACCCTGAGGGGATTTTGTTTTTGTAAACATTTCTGTTATTGAAGGTTCATTATATATGTGTTATCATATTGTATCTCTTATTTTCTTTCCCAATTTTTCTTCTTACTTGAATTAATTGTACACCCTAAGGATCATGGTTGCCTTTGATTAATGGATTCTTGAGCATCTGAGGATCTGATGTATTTTGCCTATTAGTCACTGTTTATATTTAAGTACCTTGAATTCATTTATGCATAAAGGATCTCTGCCTTATGGATGTTCTTCTTTGTGTTATATTTTTATTCCTCTATTCAATAAACCTTTATATGATATACATATTGATTGCATTTAATGAGCAGGGTGTTTGCTTGACTCCATAGCTCAATGGTTCATCATTGATTTACAACGACTTACTGTCCTTCCCCTTCCTTATTTTCTTCTTCTTAATCCACAAAACCAATCAATCATTTTTATTTCTATGTTACCAAGATTACTCTCATTTGTAGTCTGGGAGTGACTCTTGGAGTGATAACATTTTTGGCGTCATTGTCAGGGATGGATTTGAGCAGATTGAAAAGCTCCCTGGGAAGAACGACACTGTACAGCTCCATCTTTAGATGGTGACTAAAGTTGGACACCTTCAAGACTGCACATTTACCATGGCAACTCCATTGTTCAGAATCTGTTGGTGACTCCACTGGGGATGAGGCAAATCAAATGGCTATGAAGGCTATTTTGGCCATGAGGTTTTCCCCACTCGATTTCTCATCCATAGATGGTTATCCACATCCTGTGCCTCAAATTGATGAATGGAAAGATCTGCTGCCCATATTTTATGAAGGTGAGAATGAAAACCCTGTTGAGCATGTTCATGAATTTCATGTTTTGATGTAGTAGCTTGACATCCATCATGAAGATATATTGATGAAAATGTTCATGTATTCATTGGAAGGCGATGTGAGGCAATGGTATAGAACACTCTTTGCTTCTAGTATTTCCTCTTTGAAGGACTTTCATGATGTTTTTTATTCTCATTGCAAGATAATTTATAAAGTTGAAAGACTTTTTGAGAATTGTTGTGAGGGGTATGCATCATATATTCAAGATTCAACAAGTGTTTCCTCTAGCAGTGATGATGAAGGGGATGATTGTAGAGAGAAAGACTTAGATGATGAGTTTCATAATGCTTTTCCTAAATTTGAAGAACAAATGCATCATTCATGTCAAAATCTAGGTCCCCAAGAGAAAGATCAATATGGAC
>ML826527.1:105354-116753 GCA_009831015.1 Picea engelmannii
TCTATTTCTAACCCAAATCTTCAGTCTGTTCTCTGCTCTCTCTCTCCTCGAGCTCTGTGAGCTAACCCTCATCTAGAATAAACTGGATTAAACTAGGTTCAGCTATCTAATCATCAACCAAGACTTGTATTTATATTACAGTGTATTTTTGTTCCCAGATCCTATGATTAAGGAACAGAGTCCTTAACAAACTCAACTGACCCCTACGAGTCATCAGTGACTCACTAACCATTAACAAACCCTAACTCATCTTTTACAAGTGGAAAGGATCTAGAATCCTTATCCATTTTTCAACTCTTTAATGAAAATAAAGAAATTACATTTATGTGAGACTCTAGGTCTTCTCTGATTTACTTGACCTTGGTCAAGTCATGAATGAACTCATTTTCCCTGAGCCTATGCTCCTGCATCAATTTCCTTGTCTCCTCCTTTTCTCGATTCTTTGAGTCAAGAGGTTAGCTTAGATTCAGATTTATTTTATCATGAGTATAGTGTTGCATCTTGTCATGACCAAATTCATAGCTTATCAATCCCTCCTATCGTTAATGAACCAATGTGCCATGATTTGCCAAGTTTTGATGACTATGAGGATGTTTTCCCTGAGCAACCAACTGTCCCAGTTATTGTACTAATCCCCTCAACCATTAATAGTCAAATGGTCATTGATTCATCTTTGTATGATTCTTATGAAGATGATTTCCATAAGCAATCTGTTGAAGACCTTATATCAGAAAAGTACCCTTCCCATCAAAGAAACAATAGCTTGTTTCAACCCTCATGTCATATTTTTGTTGTTGAAAAAGAAGAAAAAGATGATAATCTAATTTTAGAGGGTGAAAAAATGAGAAATTGGGACCATAATCCAAGCTATGATGAATATCCCTCACTATCAGAAGATAAGATAGAAGAATTTAGTTTCCAAAGCATTTCTAATTGTGATGAACTTCCCTATCAACCCCCTATTCCTCTTGAAGACACAAGCTCAGTTTCATCAAGCAGCCAAGATCAAATGCTATGTGATCAGATGAGAAAGGTTGAAATTAAAGAAAGACAAGCATCACTAAGCCTTTTTCCTAATAAACCTCATGACCAAGAGTGGACCAAGGCCATATGCATTGAGGATGAATAAGAGAATAACCAAGCCATACAACAACCAAGAACAATGGAGAAAGGACCTTATGCAATACTTTTCCTTTTCACACAAAGCAATGTTGTAGGCGCAAGTATTGATGATGTTTTTTAGGATTCATTTGTAGCCTATCTGCAAGCAGAAAATGGGCCTAGGCTCATTGATTTCTTCAATGGAAAGTGTATTTCCAAATGTTTCTTTGACACACATTCAAGTAAGAATTATCTCTAGTGCTTAAGGAAGCACATTTCAAAACTTCAAACAATTGAAAAAATGATGAAATGGATTCATTGGTTGTTTCATGTAACTTGAAGGCTTCAGTTTACTAATAATTAGAGTAGGTGTGTGCAATAAGCTTGCTGGACAAGCATCATTTTCATCATTTTGTCAGTTTTAGTTTTCATTTTCATTTAGTTTCAGCTAAAGGTCACAGATCAAAGCAGATTGCAGAGGTTAAAGGTTGAGAGCATGACTCCACAAGCCCAAAGGATAAGGCACTGAAACTACAAGAGTTCTTAGAGCCTCATAGGGAGGACTCTATCTCCCATGGAGCCTATGTTAGAAAAAGATTAGTTTATGCCTTAGCATTGCATAAGTGGCACTACCTACAGGCACTACCCATTGTACAGTCAAGGCACTTAATCAAAATGGTTTTTTCATCATGAAAGACTACAAATTTCTCTTCACACATTCAAGATTGAAAGCATTGTGTTTTTGGTTATGCTACCCACACTTGCACATAGACGCAACGCAAGTGGTGCTACCTAATGTAGCTGCGTAATATTTCACAGAGGATAGAATTTTCATACAGGTGCAACACAGTCGGGCGCTATCTACAGGTGCTGCGTAATATTCTGGCAGAGGCTAAATTGTGCAGAGTTATTCTGTCAGTTTTGAGTCACTAATTTAAAACTTGGGTTATGAGCATTTGAAAAGGTATTTTTGAAAATTGGAGGAGGTTTTTGTTCATAACATTCCAAATAACAAAAATCTCTCTTAGTTTTTCAAAATGTGTTTTGGTTTGAGAGATATTGGATATAGAAGAAGGCACTGCATACTCTTCACAGTGGCGCTGTGTACTAATTTCCTGTAGCGGACACAATTTTTATATTCGCCTTGTTGGGAGGTTGCCACATGTAAAGGAGAGTTCGAATGGATTCTCAAGGATCAATTAGATATCAAGGGACACATGCACCTAAGATTTTGATCCGGATTTTATGAGTAGAACGGAATGAATACAAATTATTAACAAGTGCTTAACACAAAATAACAAAGATACAGTAAAACTGGTTTTCTATTCAATAACGAAATAAGATGAAACTGTAAAATGCAGCGGAAACAAGCTTGTTGGAATGGTGGCGACTTATCTCTGAGAAGAGATGTGAGAACAGTGCGCATTCACCAGAAGAAGGTTACAATGAGGCTCTGAAGGCCTTTTTACAATAAGAAAGAATGCCAAAAACCCTAGACATCCAAAAACCTAACCCTAGGAGATGAAGCGCCAAAAGTCATGTGGGCCCCGTTTGGGTAAGTTAGTACATCAACTTCCCGGGGTCATAACTTTTGCATACGATATTCGTTTTAGGCGTGTGATAGCCTGTTGGAAAGGTATCATCGAGGAGATTTATTTTGGGGGCTCAATCATTCCTTTGGTTATTATTGAGGAGATCGATCCCGAAAAACCTTCATTTAGGCCCTCAAAATGGCCCAAAAAGTTAAAACTGCTAAAAATAGTAAATTGCCAAAATTGTCAGAAAATTGTTTTGAGCCAGTTGGAAAAGGTGGTTGGCCATCAATATCCATCCCGATCAATCCTCCCTCCTTAGGAAGCAATGGTCTCCATTGCGTTGAGGTCCCCCATCAGATGAGGAAATTTCTGCTGAATTTGGCCTCGGGTGAGCCACTTGCCTTGGTGCAGGAGTTGCCCTGCTTTGACGACTTGATAAAGTTGGATCCTTTGTTGTCGAGTGCCCTTGATCTGTATATCGACAATCTGATCATTGGATTCCTATTTTAGGTAGTCAGGGTTGAGCTCTGTTGGTGTCAGTTGTTCTGTTACTTCTGAGGTGTCCAATAATGGTGGGAAATAAGGGCGAAGGAGATCCACGTTGAACACTGGGTGCAGACCAAGGAAAGGAGGAATTTTGAGCTCAAAAGAATTATCCCCCATGGCCTTGGTGATAGTGTACGACCCATAATGGAGTGGGTGAAGCTTCCGATGGGGTCCTGTAAGGTGTTCTTTCTGCAAGTGCAACCAAACTTTGTCGCCCACCTGAAACTTATGCGACACCCCATGTTGATCATGGCGTTGTTCGTACTTGTCATTAGACTTCTGTAGGATATCCTAAACCTGTTGGTGGATGTGTTGGATTTGGTCAATGAACTAGGTGGCTTTTTCAGCTTCAGTTGGATCAGGAGATGAGTCGGTCGAGGTGACCACAAGGGGAAGTGCAACATCTATGGGTCCCAATGGTTGGAATCACAACCCCACTTGAAAGGGGCTATGGCCGGTTGAGCTATGCAGGGATCGGTTGTAGCTATGCTGGACATAGGGAAGGCTCTCATCCCATGTGTGAGGGTGCTTTGAATTATACATGCGAATGATATGCACAATCATTCAATTTACAACCTCGGTTTGGCCATCTGTATGGGGGTGGAAGGTCGTAGATTTGGTGAGCTTGGTGTCCAACAGTAACTAGAGGCTCGACCGGAATGTGCTGAGAAATTGAATATCCTGATCTGAGACAATGGTTTGTGGGATTCCAAAATGTACCTAGACTCATTCAAAGAAGATCTTGGCAATGGCCTCTGCTATGATGCTCTTCGTGTAGGCAACCAGAATCGCCATCTTAGAAAAGCGATCAACAACCACAAAAACACAGTCATTTCCCCTCTTGGTGGACAAGAGGCCCGACATGTAGTCCATTGAGATGGATTCCCATGGCCTGTTAGGAGTAGGAAGAGGGGTGTATAGGCCCTATTTGTTAGTGGTCGTTTTGGCAATAATGTAGGCAATGCAAGACCTGATATACTTGTTGACCTCCTGTCGAAGTTTCGACCAGTAGAAATGTTTTTGTAGCATCACCACTACCTTTTCAACACCGAAGTGTCATGCCACCCAACTGTAGTGGGATTCCCAGATCAAGTTCACTCACTCACTTGATGGAACACAGATATGGCCCAGATGACACAACAACCCATCTTGAAGATGTAAATTATCAACAACTGCGTTTGCACCCAACATTTGGTAGGTGGTGGCAAAGTCAGGGTCTGTCTCATAGAGTTGGGGCCATCCAGATGTCTCATGGACACAAGAGTCTAGCACCGTGGTGAGTGCCGCGACTGGCGGACTGCTGAGGAAATCAGTGACGCGATTGGTGCTTCCTATTTTATACTTGATGTTGAGGTGGAATTGCTGCAAGTATGTGGACCACTTTTGATGGCGGTCATTCTACAATTTTCCTTTCATCTGCATGAACTGCATTGGCTTATGATCAGTGTGGATGACTGTCTCCTTCACAAGAATGTAATGTCTCCACTGGTGGCATGCTTTCACAATGGAGTACATTTCTTTGTCATAAGTAGGGTACTTACGGACAGTATCTGACAATGTCTCACTATGATAGGCCACGGGGTGGCTGTGCTGAGTGAGAACGGTGCCCACAGCATAGTCTGAAGCATCTGTCTCGATCTCAAAAGGATGTTGTAGGTCTGGTAGTGAAATTACTGGGGTTGAGCACAAGCATTGCTTCAAATCATCGAACGCTTGTTGTTGGGACCGTCCCCACACAAATTTCACCTTACCACCACCTCTCTTTATTTGGCTGAGGGCCCGTGCAATATGGGAGAAACCCAACACAAACCTGCGGTAGAAATTGGCAAAGAAGCTCCAAAGCTCAGTGAGTGTTGTTGGGGATGGCCAGTCACATATGGCTTGGATCTTGGATGGATCCACATGTACACCATGTTGATCAATGATGTATCCTAGGTAATGGACCCTATCCATGTCGAAGGAGCATTTTTCCAAGTTGGCGTATAGCTTGTGCTGCCGCAGGGTGTGCAGATACTGTTGAATATGCTGCAAGTGTTTGGCCCAAGTCTTGTTGTAAATGAGAATGCCGTCCAGATACACCACTACAAAAGTATTGGTGAATGGTCATAGGATATCGTCCATCATCCTCATGAAAGTGGTTGGAGCATTTTTCAAACCAAAGGGCATGACCAACCATTCAAAAAGGCCTTTCTCTGACTTGAAGGCGGTCTTCCATACATTTTTTTGTTCTATCAGGACCTGGTGGTAGCCAGACTTCAGATCAATCTTACTGAAGTATTTGACTCTCGCGAGTTGATCAAGGAGGTCATCGATTCGGGGAATCGGGTATCGGTTTCTGACTATGATTTTATTAAGAGCTCGGTAATCAATACAGAGTTGCTAGGTTCCATATTTCTTCTGTACTAGCACGATTGGGCTCCTGCAAGATGATGAGCTGGGGTGGATGTGCCCCTTGTGAAATAGTTCTTGGATCTATCACTTGATCTCCTCATTCTCTAACAAAGAGCAATGATAAACTGGCCCATTGGGTAGCGGTGCGCCGGGGGTCAGATCAATGGGGTGTGTTAGCACTCGGTAAATTTCCTAGAGGTTGAAAAATAAGAAATCTACAAAGGTAACCTTAACCAACCACTTTTAAAGCTGGAATCTAGCCCTTCCAGCTTCAGAGAGGGATCTCTCTATAAGATTTAGCTTTGTTTGAAAGATATTAGGCTAGGTAAAGGCACAAGTTTTGTTTTGTTATAAAAGGTTTTTAAAGTTGGTTGAGACAAATTACACATCCATTGGGCTATGGGGTCTGTAATTGATAAAATCCGAGGTGCGACCAGAAATGCTGAAAAGATCTTTCACAAGGCAAGATAACAAGTTCACTGGATCTTTAATAATTTATGTGATGAACAGAAGAAAAGACAAGGAAAATAACCCCAATTAACAAGCACTTAAGAATCTCTTAATTGAAGATATTTAGAAGATGAAACATTAAAATCTATAGAATCGGAAACAGGGTATCAGAGATAAATCCTGCAACATAACGCTATTCGTACAGATTAGTTATAGAAAAACAAGGTGATCACAGAGCAAGAAAACATTTAACTAAGAAAATCACATCACCAGTTAAACATGCGCAAGAATCCTGTAAAATGCCCCTTCTTTATTAATGGTGGATCTCGTCAAAAATGTTACAGCTCGATAACAATCGGGTGTGCAAGACAACAACCTCCAATACATTGAAAAGAAAAGTATTTATAAGTCAAAATACAAACGTTCCTGTCATAACTGATCAGGACGTGTCCATCCTATTTTTAGCATAACTAACTCAACTAATCAAAAACTGTTTTGATGACTCGATGTAACTGTTTGCTGAACTTTTGGGTAGGCCATTGTTGAGGCGCCTTCCCAACCTCTTCTGACTGGACCGATGACTGGATTATGACAGCTCATCTGCTAATCTAGCAGATCGCACAGCTCTTCCCATCGGATATGACCTGGCACTGTGATTTTAAGCAGTCGCCTGTACACTTCGTCCATATCCGTGTAATTAGCAAATGTGGGCTTGATGACGAATATGTGCTTGATTTCATGTTGGATATCAATATCCAACTGCAAGGCTTCTACGAATGCTTTTCCCGTGATACTCCCTTGTACACCTGCAAACTTGGAAACAGATGCTTCAGCCAACTTCTTCTTATAATTAGGAAGTGTCATCAATTTATCATTGATGACCTTCATGCCAGGCAATCCCTTTCTTTACAGAGTATCTATCTTGTGGAAAAACCTCTGCACTCCTTGATCCATGACTTGGATTTTCTCCTCAAGCTGGAGCATGAGACCTCTTTTGGTCAAAACTCTTTTCACTTCCAGTATAGTTTCTGTCCTGTCTTCGATCTTCAATTCTTCCAGTTCCTTCCTCGTCTTTGAATTTAGGAATCTTATGATTTCGTTAGCTTGAGCCGGCATGTCTCCCAACTCTGTTTTGATCTTATAAACAACTTGTTTTCTCCTTTCGAGCAACTCGTTCTGCTCAAACATTATTTGGAACATTGGCCATATCTCATTTATGGACTTGGAAATATCAGTCCATATCACCTCTTTGGCCTCCGCCAGAGTTTTACCTACCACAGTCTGCTTTTGGAGCTGCTGTAACTCCTTCCTGATTTGTTCATTTACCTGCTTCTCTTTGGCTAGACCTGTCTGGAAGGAGGTCTTTAACTCCTGGAGACTTTCCATTTCTTTCTTGAGTCTACTGATTTCAGACTCCTGCAAATTCATCCTTTCCATAGACTTAGCCAGGTCTATGGTGCCTTCTGGTGCCTGCACTGTTGTTGTGGATGGAACTATTGTCACTGTCGCTGTGCTTAATCCTGCAATGGGGATAAAACTTAAGGGGATGGCCTCTGCTGTTTGCACCTGCTCTTTCTCCTTGAGTAGTCTCTCTATCTCTGCCTCCATCTCCTTTAACTGTGCATTCTTCTCTAGGAGTAATCTCAGCATCTCATCCTTTTCACCTTCCCTTTCAGCTATCTCTTTTGTCTGTGGGTCCTCCGTTGGAGGGAGCTTCAGTTGCTTCCTCAAAGAAGCGATGTCATCATTCTTCTTTTTTATCATCTCCTCAACTGCTTTGACATTCGCAGGGTCATAACCAATCTTGAGGACCAACTCCTCCAAGGTTTTGATTATGTTATCCTTCGCGAAGGATGATATTTTCTCCATCTTTAGTTGTGCTTGGGCATTGCTCAGAGCTATCCGATACCTTGAAGCAAAAGTTGTAGCATGGGCAAGAGTGTGGAAAACCATCTCCCCAGTTTGCTTGTGCAGATCCATCTGATCTGTTGGGTGCACGTCCTTGGCCTGGAACTCAACAGTGACCCTTTTATAATAGGAAATTGTTTTGGGATCCGACACTTGTGCATGGACGTAGGCCATATGCATCCTCCCTTTCTCTGTATCGAATGACGACAGGAGCCTGTGTTGAGCTGTGGCTGAATGCTTCTGAAACTGGGCATAAGCGCTGCTGGTAAGGGTCTGGTTTTTCTTCTTGATCATGTCATATTTATCAAAAATACCCAATTTGGGCCCGGTCTTGCTTGGTGGAGTATCTAATGGAGAGTCTGTGGTTTTCAATGATTTCGCTATCTCCTTGTGTTGACTCGGACCGAAAGGAATACTTATGGGCTTGACTCTTGGGGAGGCCACTGTGGTGGTGGTGATCTCTTCCTCCACTGTCGCGCCTGCCGTTGGAACAGTCCTCGGTTTTTTGGCGTGCAAATTAAATTCCTCCGGAGACACCTCTGTTACCGGAGAAGATGATTCTTGCCGAGGCCTCTTTTCCTTAGGATTCTGAGGTGTGGCAGTGGGAGGCGCGCTTGTTGATGCTACCTGCTTTTCCATCGCGACGACAGGTTCTACGTCCTCCAACGTATCAGGCTCCCACTCAATTTGATTAGCAGACCTTTCGATTTCGGGCCTGGGCTCATGTGCATACGGGGCGTTTTTATTCCTGACTCTCATCTTGGAAATGATTCCACAAGGATCATAACGCCATGTGAAACTTGTGGGGAATTTCATTTCCCTCAACAATTTGTCTGCTTCATCACCCATGCCTCTGTTGTTGCAGATGAATGAACCTATCTGCCCTTTAATCCGCAGTTGTTGCTTCTTTTTGAGGGAGACAAAGTGAACGTCATCAGAATTCATAATTTTCCTGATATATTCCAGTGCAAAAACTCTTACTGGCATATATCTCGGAAGCTTGTATGGTGCCAACTCGCACCCGTAGACTCGGATCTCAGAGTGATTCTGGTACAAGTACCAGTCTCCTGTATTTGCATTTTCTAAGAGGTGTAGAACTCTCCGGACTTCAACATTCACTCGTGGCTCAGGCACGCCAGTCAACATACTTACCACAGGGTGGTAAAACTGATCAATGAATTCTGCGAAGTTGTATTCGGCAGAATTGCACTTTAGAAGAGACGTCCACGCTGTGACTGGCTGTGGCTTCCCGTCGCCATCCATCTTTTGCATCGAGAAATTAAATCTGTTTGCTTGGAAGTAGACGAACATGTAAGCTAGGATGGACGAGTACCTGAACATGCCTTCCGTGGAGAAATTTACCAGTTGTTCATGGATGTTATGGGCCAAGAAGGTGCTGTAATCGAATTGGGTGGTTGGTTGTTCATCATTCGAAAAGATAGAGAGAAAACCAAGGATGGGTTCGTCTACCCACTGATCAGAATAGTACCCGAGCAGGGCGCACAGTGAGGAAATAATCTAGTTTCCTTTTTCGAAAAACAAAGAGGAAGGATATGGGGGATTTGTGGTCGGGAGTGGAGCAGACGCGGGGAGGAAGAGCTCCACGATTTGAGCCCTCTGTGGGAAGGTCATTTTTTGGTAGAGCTTAGTTAGGATCTCAAGGTTGAATGGGGAGGCAGATTCTGGGCAAGTTATCTGCATCATTTGATCGATATCCTCTGGGGTAATGAAGAAAAAGACGTCCCCAGAGGAAGAAACAATAGCTTTTTGTTCTGGGAGGTAGTGAGCTTGGCACTTGAGTGCAAACTCGGGGAAATGATGAATTTGTGGGAACAGATAGAGGGGCAGATTGGATTCCCACAGCCCAATCTCGTCACTCTGGTCTAAGAAAACTTCCCGGAGCCATGGTTGCAGGTCCGAGAAATCAAAACTGCATACGGTATCCACTATCAGGCGGTCCTTGTCTACCAGAGGGATTTTATCAAGATCGACCGGAGGAGGAACGAATGGATTCTCCTCCTCTTCAGCTGGCTTCGTTTTAGACACCATCTCAGCTATTGTACCTGCAACAAACATGTTAGTGGGGTCTACTGGTGGTGGAGGAAAGAGACGGGGAAGCAATGGAGATATGGTAGATAAGTTCTCTGGTGTGAGGGATGTGTTCTGGCGCGAGGGATGAATAACGAATAAAAAAAGGTACAACGGTGTTTTATTCAAAACTGGGTCGGTCGGACGCGGGAAAACGATCAGCATGACAATGGACAAATCATCCCGCTATTAATGTGCAACGGGCCACTTGGGGTGAGGTGGCAGGTGATGGTGACCAAAGTATACAGACGACTGACATGGAGGCTTGTGATTGGGGGGTAGGCATCGCCAAGGGGGGTTTTTCATGAGTGAAGGGTGTTATGGCACTGACACCGTGGACTGACAGTAGTAACGGGATGGGACTTCGACCCAGGGGCAGGTGGGACAAGTGGGCTCGGTGGAGGGTGACGTTTCGGGGTGACGGGATGTCAGATAGAAGGTGAGGGATTTGACCTTTGGACCGATGGAAATGTGACATGTGTAACAAGGGGCCCGCCTGGAAGAATATTCATTCCGGACCCCCCCCCTTTGATTAAACACAAAACACTAAGGGGGGTCCGGAATCAGTCCCGGACCATTGATCTGCACACTCGTCTGATGGCCGTCCAGATCTTTGCATTTTTTAATATCAATTCTGGACCGCCCCCCCCTTCCGTTAAAGGCAGAACGGAGGGGGGGGGTCCGGAATCCAATGTGGACCGCCGATTTGAGCGCTGGACTAAGGGCCGTCCATATCTGCACCTGCTTTATGACTAATTCCAGACCCCCCCCCCCTCCGTTAAAGGCAGAACAGGCGGGGGGGTCCGGAATCCAATATGAGTCGTGGATTCGTGCGCCCTTTTCAGGACCGTCCAGATATGCGCATACATTACCATAGATTTCGGACCCCCCCCCTTTGGTTAAAAGCAGAACACTAAGGGGGGTCCGGAATCAGATGTGAGCCATTGATCTAAGCATCGTGATATGAGCCTTTGAAAAGTGAATGAGACATAGGTATGGGGCGGAAAAAGGCATATGTAGGAAAACTTAGGATAAGGACATTCACATGGGTTTTCCCGGGACATTTCTCATATACACCACCAAGGGGACATTATTTCAATTACAATTAGGCATGGAGTCATAGGGTAACATCTTTATTGATCTGGCATTGTTTAGGCAAGGCAGGCGAGGCAATTAAGTTGCATCCTAACTTACTGTCATAAGGCACTCAACCCGGATTACACAGTTGGGTTAAGATTTTATTCTTTCTAGGGGCTATCTGATCAGGATTAGATGGTCTGGTCAGATGTATTCACTAATTCTAACCTAGGGACTATCTGATCAGGATTAGATGGTCTGATCAGATGTATTCACTAACCTATCAACATTGAAAATTCAAAA
>ML826528.1:29643-49714 GCA_009831015.1 Picea engelmannii
TCCATGGCGCCAATCCCGTGACCCCAAACTGTGACTCCCCAACCCTACCACTCACTCTCATTTCCCAGGCTTGACACAACTACAACCCTGTCGACCACCCTTGCAGACTACACAATCATAACCCCCCTTGTCCCTTGTTGTCCGTACGATTTTCCCTCCAAAATCATTTGCCCTTTTATTATTGACCACACATGACTTTAAAAAAAAAAATCATGGCCCTTAGGATCTCAATCAACCAATTTTTTATTTATTAAAAGTTATCTTATAAAGTAACTTTAAAAGTTCAACTAAAAGGGTACTTAAAGTAAAGTAAGGTGACTAGTGAGGCAAGCAACATTTATAAAGTAAAAAAGTATTATTAAATTACTTTTAGTAAAAGTATTAAAGTAAGATTTAAAAAAAAAAGGCTTTATTTAAAAGGTATTTTTGGAAACTGAGAAGCAATATTAAAGTATTTTCCTTTAAGAAAAAAATAAAAAATAAACAAAAGGTTATATGGAAGTTTCAAAAAAGGAGATACATTTAAAAAGGAGATACGTTTAAAAACAAAAAAAAGGATTATCAAGAAAAATATTTACAAGGAAGTATAGAAATAAAAGAAAAAAAGAGAATATTCAAAATATATATTACTTGTTTATATATATATATATATATATATATATATATATATATATATATATATATATATATATAAAATGGAGTTTTGTGGTGAAAAACAAGGAAGATTCCCCCCCACTTATAAAAAATATGTGGATCCCTTATTAAAAGTTAATGAGATTATTCAGGGAAAGAATATCAACATCACTATTTGCCCGACTGCTAGGAAAAATCACATTAACGTTGACTTGGCAAACCAATTAATGGTTTTAGAGCCAAATATAATTGAAAATGACATGTGTCTTTCCAATGAGAAATATGACATTAAGAACCGACAACTATCTATGGTCGATTACAAATTCATAGCTCAATTCAATGTCGTGTCAATCTATGAAGACAGTGTTGATATAATTCTAGGGTCAACTTGGGTAGATACATTAGGTACTTTTATTTTCAACAAAAGGAGAATTTTTTTGACATTTTCTTATAAGAAGAAGAAAATCACATTACAGGACGCTACAATGAAATCAATTTCAGAAGCTCCATCATTAGAAGACCTGAAGGACATATCGGAAGTGATCCTTCCAAACAACCAGAAGTCAATACAAAAGTTGCAAGATTGACAAGAAGAATGTGACAAAATCATCATTGAAAAATACAAAGAGATTTCTCACCTAAGAAATCATAATCAGAAACTACTTGCAAAAATCATGAAATCCAAGGAGAAGAAGCGGTGTTTTCAAAATTTCGAACAAGAAAATCAAGGTCTCAAAGATAAATTAACTGAAAAAGAGGGAGAAAGCTCCTGCCTAAGGAACCTTAATCATAATTTACAAGTCGGCAAATCAGAAGATGAAGAATAAAATTCACGCCTAAAGGTTCATAATCAAAATTTACTAACACAAATTAAAAAGTTGAAGCATGATAAGAAGACTTTACAAGAAAATCTAGATCGCAAAACATCATTAGTCGATAAGGAAACAATGACAGACCTAATCAACCTTACAAATCAAAAGGAGGCAAATCCAACTGATGTAAAGATGTTTTCAAATGTCGAGGTACAAAAATATCAAGAAGACTCAATTCCAAAATTTAATCAACAAAAATCTACAAGTATACGAAGTAAGGATCAAGTTGAAAGGATGCCTTATCAACATCCTAATCAAAAAAATTGATACTTTAGCCAATCCTTGTATCAACAGAAACAAATGACCAGTATGTCGAAGAATATTACATCCACTACAAGTGATGCTCAAAATAGAAGTTATCATGGGAGTCGAAATACATCAAATTCTTTCCAAGAACCCTATAAACTCCCGATGCAGAAGATCAAATTAGGATGGGCAGACTCCTTTACAATGCGACAGTTCTGCTCAACACTTAGAATATCCTATCGTCTCCGGTCCTCAACGATTACTAACTCAATAATGAAGAAGCATGAGACAATAATTACAAGCTAGAGCAAGAGATAAGTCTTCCATAAAGTATGCTTTGAGGACAAAGCATTTTTAAGGGGAAGGTAATGCTATGAACATAAATATACATAAATAGATATTCATAACATAATAATTAATTAATAAATAATAACTATTAATAATAAAAGGACATGTCTCAAAGGACATGTCTATTGGTTAAGGGCACCCCTACGTGGGTATATAAAAAATCCCTCATTCTCAATCTTATCTTATCTTATCTATTCATATATTATTTACAGTCCTACATGGATTACTTTATTATATTCCAAGTATTTTGGATAATTCTTGTGTGAGAGAACTTTGTTCGTCTCAATTCCTTTACCCTGGGTGGAATTTAGTCCCAAATCGGGGGTGACCCACTGCTGATATCTTGGAGAAACGTGGTCTAAGGTTGGGAGGTTCATGGAAGGTTTACACGCAGTCAATGGTATTCTCATAAAAAGATAAGTACCAATTTTGTATTAATTCTATGTTGTGTATCTTTTACATGTGTTATAATGTTATCATAATTTCCTCTATAAATTGCATGCATGTGTTTATTGTCACTTCCACATGAATATGTGTATGAAAATAATTTCTATCTCTATTTAAATTTGCATTAGATATATATGTGTTTATGAGCTCAAACAAAGCATGCATATCCTAGTGGCTTATGACTGGGGTGTGTTACAGTCTGGTTTCATAGCAATTTGGTTTTGAGGTAGTGGCATGTCCCCAGTAAGGGCGAATAGGGGACATTACAATCTTGTATCAGAGCCCATGGTTTCCACACTGAACCTGGATGGGTTACGAATGTGGAATTTGGAGTTAAAATTCCACAAAGAATTGATGTACAAAGTGCCAAGAGGGTGCTGGGGGAACACCTTGGCTGTGTCTAGAAGCTCAGGAGGTATAACAGTTTGACAAAACCATGATAGATGTGGTATTGGGCCACAAATTTAAATATGGGTTGTTGGATGTGTTCAGAAGAAGGAAGATCCCCCATAACCATTAGATTGTGAGGAAGTGCGCGGAGGTTAAGCACAAAAGTCCTTGAGAGTTCTCCCCTCCAGCCATTTTAAAATTATAGCAGAGAAAATTTGTCGAAGACCTAAAGTCTGGAACTAATCTGGACCATCCATTTTCTAGGGACACGTGTCCTCAGATTAAGAAATGTTCATAGTTCAACAATTTGGGGGTTGTGGGGTGTTCAATAGCGAAATCACCGAAGTCCCGAAGCTACGGGAAGCAATCGTCGACAGTTAGGGAGTTTTATAAGTGAGAAGATAAAGAGATATCCACCAAAGTGCTGAAGTTCTGAAGCATCAGAGATGACATTGAATTATTCAATAGTTGACAGTTCGATGGTTTTGAAAAGTGTCAATGTGAAGAAATCGCTGAAGCCCCGGGTTGCTAAAGTGATGTGACATGATGACATCATCGGGTGATGTGGACCTACCTAGGTCTACCATGTGTCACTCATTTCCGTACTTTTGACAGGCCTTAGTATCGATTGTGACCTGACACATGTCACTTGATGGTGGGGCCACGTGTTAGCACATTGATTAGTGACATTTTTACTTCATGGGCCCTGGGAGATTAAGTAGTTCGAGAGTTCAACATTTGGTGAAAAGTTGTTGGAAAAACTTCCGGACCTCCGAAGTCCCAAATTTATGAAGTGACATGGTTTGGTGACATCACCTGGGGTGACATGGACACACAAGATGCATGCCACATGTTAGTGTATTTTATGCTTTTAAAAGATTGGTTTTCCATTTAGAGCTTGACATGTGTCACCCCTCGGATTAGGGTAGGTTTCTACTTCTAGTGTTCTGCCACATGGCACCAGATATTGTAGTCCAAAGACTTAGTACTCCAGAGGAACTTGATCAAGAGTTGTTAAGTATGAATACTTCCGAAGCTCCAAAGAGCAGGGTAAATAGTGATCGTTGATCATAGAGGACTCATGGTGCTAGATTCCATAGTTCAGAGGAATGGTACTCCAGAGGACATGAGTTGCAGTTTGCTGTGAGTTGAGAACTCCCAGAGGGCTGGAGTTAATCTTGACTGTTGATCGGGAGATGAAATGTGGAGGAAGGAGAGGATCTCCGGTAGTTCGACACTTCGAGAGATCTATGAAGAAGTGCTTAGGAAAGCCTCGAAGCTCGGAGTTTTGTAGTAAATATTAGTTGTTGGATGTTGGGAAGTTGTGGATCGTTGATCCACCTTCCTTCATGAATTATCCAATTCGGTGCTCTGGGGGATTTGAAAGATTGGAGTTGCGAAAACTGCCGAAGCCCGGAGTCCCGAAGCTCCTATCCACCATAGATCTAAACAAGGAATAAGGACCATGTTGAGGAAAAAATATGAAATGATCTTACTCAAGCATTTTTCAGAATTTACTTGGCTAACTAAAAGTAAACAGGAATATCACCCTATGTTTATAGCCAACAAAAAATAACATCCTAACTCACAAGTATAAATTATGAGTGCTTAGGCTAGTCTTTTATCAACAAAAAGCTTGCTGGAAATTCACTTTTTATGTAATTTTCTGAATATAACAGTTGCTGAAATAAGTGTAAGAACATAAGTAAAGACACCAAGATGATAATCAAAACAGATGAGACATAAAGCAATCCTTTATTTCATTCCAATTCACCAAAGATTCATTTTCTTTACAAAATCTCATACATAAATATTGGACCAAAGTCAAACTTAGACATCCCCGATGGAACATACAAAAGGACCTCTGACAGAAAACCAAAAATGAACTCTAAAAGCTGGATCATCTTGCCACAGATTGCTTCCCATTCAACTCGGTACAATAGCCTTTATCAGTCATGAAAATTAATTCACAAACAGACAAGTCTACAGAGACTATCAAAGATAGATCAACATCTCTGAAGAACAAGTGTCTCAGTGATTTGATTCAACCCTGAATATTGCTGTCTACAATAAGACCTTGCTATCATAAAAGAGAATTAGGCTATGATGAATATATGAATGAATGAAAACTAAACTATCTCAACATAAACTCAAAGAACAAACCTTAGCATGCTTCTGCTTCTATTCCTCTCTTGTTCCTCCCTTTCCGTTTGCTTTTAGCAAATTAGAATTGGTTGAAGAAGTTGAACCAATTCATTAGTTAAGTTAATTAAAAGACTCAACTAACTTTAGTTAGGGGGAAGAGTAATAATTATAATAAGGGTCATAAATAAATAATAACTAGTAGGTGGGACCCCTTGTGACTCCCTTTAGTTCATAACAATCATAACAATAATAGAATAACCATTAGTTAAGCAAAACACATTTCCTTGTGCCTCCCATCAACATATTTATTTTTGGCAATTTAAACTTTTGAAATTTAAAATTATTTCAAAAATAATACTCATATATCCAAAATAAACATGCTGTCCAAAGATCCCTAAAGTCAACTGTCATAAAACAATAGATATAATAAAAACTCAAAAACCATATTTTCCAGTCTGTGATGCAACCCTTCCTTGATTGTTGATGTCACCTCTTGATTTTCCTGAATTTTCCTTTGGTTGTGCAGAGCCTTTAGGCCTAATTTCGCTGATCACGTGGGAAGAATCGTCCCTCAAATGCATCCAGGAAGACAAAGATTTGTCAGAGCCATTGGAGGGTGAGGAAGGGGCAACAATGGATTTTCCTTTATCAAGGGCATGATGGGCCTTAATTTTCAATCTCTTGCTAGCATGGGAGGATTGCACTAGCGAGTGATTAGGGGAAGCTTGGAAAATGGGGTTAACCGACAGAGGAGGAGGCAAAGACAAGTTGGGCCATCCACGGTGTTGGGAGACTATTGGGTGGACAATCTCCTACCATCCATAATTTTTAGGGACCTTGGGTTGTAATGAGATATGAGGAGATACATGCATACCGAGTGCTTGCGGGGCTTGGAAAGGAGGCCTTTCAGGCCTAGGTTGGACTATTCCTTGCCGAATCCAATTGAAGAATCCAACATGAAAAAATTGGCCAAGCTCTTGTGAATCAACGTCAAAATGTATGGAGAACCTAGGCCTTCTTGGGCCTCGATTCAAATTATTTCTACCTCTATTTCCTTGAATGAAAAAACTCATCCTGCATGCATGATCGATTAGCAAATAGTATTTTAAATAGCCATACATGAAAACTCTTAAAAATATGAATTAGATTTGGCTCAAAATGTATCAGACTCATCCAATCCAATCCATACAAATTGTTTTACTATTAATCAACGAGCAGGGGGGTGAAATAGGGTTTTGGGATATGTGAGGGGTTTATATTGAGCGAAAATATGATATAATGAAAGGGGAGAAGCATGGTAATTGCTCAATGACAACAATAATCAATTGTAAAGAAAACCAATAAAACCTCATTGCAATCCACACAAGACACTGCCACTTTCATCCATTTTAACACATAAATTCTCTTGACTATAATCAATCTTAGAACAGGGAGTGAAAAAGGAACATGGGAGGTGACAGGGTTTGTAATTAGCGGAAAGTGAAATAATGGAAGGGAAGAAGGACGATTACTGTTCATGGAATTAATTAAGTGATCCATAAAACATTCTGTGAAAGGATATGCCTCAACTATCAATCACTTGACTAAATCATAATTTGTGTGTATTTAACAAGTTCACTGTTCATAATCAAATGTACATCACAGTGCCATCACAAAACAATAGGCATCCTATACAATCTGTAAAATTATTTTTTTCCCTTATTTTCATCTTATAACAATTTCCAAACAGAATCCATCCCACTTTGTTAACCATAAAAAACAACCACTTCCCATGTGTTTCTTCAATCCACAACTATACTCAAAAGTCATTTTTTCAAAATAATAATGAAGTCACTATTAATGCAGTAGAGCCCATCAAAAAGCAATGATATTCATTAACATATATATAGGCAACAACCAAAGAACCAAGATCAAACTGCAACTTGTATTGATATTCAAATATACAACCAACAACCACTGTTTATACATAAACTATGCACAGAGTAACTTGCCCAGACAATGTAATATTGCCACTGTAAAAAAAAAAAATTTAGTATGAATTAAAGAGATGGGCCATATAACCGACATGAAAAAGCCTCAATAACATTTCCCTTTATAAAAAATGATCGTTAAACATGATTAAAACTCTGTGAAACCCAAACTATCCATACTATACACAGTGTAGAGCCACCCAAAAAAACACGATGCAATATTTCCATTTTACCAAACCAAACACACAGTCACGACAATAACTCAATTTGTTGCTGGGTCATCAACCCAACACAATATTACTTCGATTTAGCCCAACTATGATAAACTATGTTGTGAAATTTTTGGCTTAAACTATCAAACAATCATATGGGTATAGTTCCCAAAGTCATCTGGTTCAATAATCGTTCGGCCCCAAGAGAAACCCACAGTTACCATGACCATTATCTATTTTTCAAACACACAACGCGACATGAGAAACATGAAGCATTTTCACCAATGCTAGCTAAACATTCAAATAATCATCAGTGCAAAAACCAATGACTTTGTATCTACCAAACAACTCATCACTGTCTTAAAAAATCAACAACCTAACAAGATGTAGCAATGATGCATACCCATGCATCCAATCGAATTGGGGCAGAGGCCCTTTCCATTAACAACACTGAGCTATCGACATAAGGAGAGTAACTGTGTGCTTTGAAAGTGTAACTGGTAATGTAGGGTTTACCACTATTATAACCAAGCCAATGAATATATACCAACCAACACAACTACTATACGACCAAATGGGCGAGCCTGTTCTCAAAATTGTCGACAATTATACAACCATCCAATCAAAAACCGAGTCGTAAACGACGGGCCAAGTGTTAGAGAAAGATTTTCATCACCCTATGCAATATTGCAGAGCCTTATTCCATTTCCCTATGCAGACTTACTTTCCCTGATTAATGAATCCAGAGACAAAAATAAATATTTTCCCACTTGTACGCACCTTGAAAGCTATATAGAAAACATATATGCTAGATACTCCACTACAACCCGCGTACATCAGGATTTGTGCTAGAAAATCAAAATTAAATGTTTGGATTCCATGTCATGACATGATATCTCTGATCCTTGGCCTTCCACATACTGGAAACGTTCCAACTCGACCCTTCAGTTGCATTTTGAAGGCTATAAAGAAGCCAATTCCGAGCTATGGAAAAGGAGAGAGAATTCAACTTTGAGAGCAAAGTTACTCTCAAGAAATTATTACTTCATTATTGAGTCTGCATCCCTTTGTCCTTTAAGTATGAACACAATGTTCATCCCCCAGGGTCTTCCCTTATTGATGGAGAGCCTCTTTGTCTCCCTTATATGAGATTGCCTTTGGCGGAGGATTGAAGTGGTGGAGGCCCAGTTGGAAGGAACTCAGTTTCTTGGTTCCGAACCATGCCAACATGGAAGTCTGTAATGTTTCACTTCTGCTGATAATTTATTAATAGAAATAATTCTTTCCCGTCCAATTGATATCTTGCAAATGTATGTGTTATGATCCATGGGAATGTTTGTTTTGTATATTGATGGATTATGCTATCTAATGTGATAACCTATTATATCATCACTATATGCTTGCTTTGATTATTTGTTGAGAACTTGTTGTAGGTATAAAGCTTTGGGTCTAAGTGCTCAACGATGGACATCATCAAACATTTGGATGAGGTAGGCCTCTTTATTACTCCTCTTGCACATTAGTTTATATAGAATATGCTAGAATTGAGTTGATTTTTGCAGTCATACCTGTCTATTGTGGTTCACCCTAGCCATAGAGAGATTTTCCTCGTAATAGAATTGGCGACTCCACTGGGGAGAATCTTCTTTCTTAGGGTTTGAATTACTTTTCTCCTTAGATTGCTCTTGTTTATATTGTGGTTCTTGTCGTATCATTGCTTTACAACTCCTGTTCACTCTGGGTCTGAGTTTTCAGCCTTTCTCCCTTACCTGGCCTTGTTTCAAAGCATATATGGGCCTTTTTTGCTTGACAATCGCGTATACATGCAGGCTGTCTCATTGCAAGCTACATATATATGCTCTGTTTGCTCAAACAATCGTGTACACCTTTTTCCTTTCCCGTTTTCTTGGTTTGGTGTTTGCTAGGTGGGATTTGATGCTTGCTGGGCCTTCTTAGGTCTCTATAGTGCCTGTTGAGTACCCGTGGGATGACATGAAACCTTCTTTTGGTTGAATTTTTGGGTGAAGTTTTTCTCTTCATCTTTTTATTTTTATTGTCCTTGTACATTGGGTTGGTTGCTTTACTACTTGATATCCTACTTGAGTTATCTATTTTTTATACACAATAGGTCTATGTATCAAGTTACTTTTTAGTCCATGCATTTTCAGTTTTGATATATTGAAAATACAAAAAAAATAGGCATTTTGCATTGCTTGGCATTTTTTTTGTCTTCCTAGTTTTTAGCATTAGCTTAGTAGATATAGTGAAAGATTGCATTTTTACTTCTGAATCATAGAGTTGAATTTGAAAATTGCATCGCGTTTAGGAGCATATCATTCATCAAAATTTAAAGTTAGACTTTGCATTATTTTCATATTTACTTTCTTGTAGAGTCATAACACCATTGGTTTCATCACCATATACCTTTTTGAGTAATCATGGCCATAAAATCAATCTTATAATTTAAAACTTATTAGTAATGATTTTATTTTCTAGGGTGCACAAACTAGCCTAGGATTTAGTGCCTTGGAATAGGATTTTGTGAGTAAACTTCTCCAAGGCAATTAAATCAACATATGTGTCTGAGAAAGGGAGTTGAGAAGTCCATTGTATAATTAGTAATATCAAGAGGCTTCGCTCACACTGGAGTTAATCATGAAGTCACGTGAAGTTAGTTGAAGGGATATCCCCTGGATACTCGCCTAGCATTAGAGATATTTCTGTGGATTTATTCGTATTTGGGGATCTTGCTAGTGCCCATACCTACGTGAGGGGTGGTGCTTTCAAGTTTTTAGGCTTTTATACCCTTCCCATACAATGATCCAGACTTATGACTGCTCTCCTGTGCATCAATTATATAGTGGTTTATTAGTTGCTTAACTTAGGTATCTCATAGGTTACTTGCAGGGTTTATTCTGCTAGTACCCTGGGTCAGATAGGGGTCGAACATCACACAACCTTTATGGAGGATTACCTCTCTAGGGGGATCTAACCGAACCGACTGGTTGTTAAGCCCACGAGGGCCCCTATAAATGATTATGTTACCTCCGATATTTAGTAGGGAGTCTCAAGTCCCTCTTGGACAAGACATACCTTATTTAGGGAGGGAGGCCACTCAACCACTTTATCCTGTTTGCATGCATATTGGTCATTTTAATTTTGGTGTGCTCTTTTCTTACTAGTTGGCCTTAGGATATATTTTTATATTTAGAGTCTTAAGTCATTGTGGAGTCAGACCAACCACCCCACCGGTCCCGTCGATTGTTACATTTACCACCAGATTTCATTTCCTTGCCTTCTAAAAGGCGTAGAGTCATTATACATTGTACACACACATCCACCGTTCAGACTTGTGATTCTACAAGAATGAGTACTGAACCTGGTCTTCAGAATTGTGGGAGCTCTTCGACTCCCATACCAACTATAGTTAATGGAACCCCTTCAACTCCTGCAACCTCCATGGTTGTGGTACCGAAGTCACCTATCAGTACTATGGCCCGACCTATTATTAATTCTCATGCTACTACCTCGAACCCATTTGGGTCTCTTGGCCACTCACTAGGCTATAATTTTCAGTCCATCCCTATGGATTCTAGTCCATTTTCTTATGGTATGCCTACCTTCACCTTGCAATTTTTGAACTCCATCCCAGATGCTAGCCCTAATGCTAGCATTGGACTTGGGGACAATACACCTCCTTACACTCTTTTTTCATTTGGAGGATCTCAAATCCCTCAAATGACTCCTAATATGGGAGGTATGCCTACTTTTAACCCTAGGTCCAATCCTCCTACGTCTGGGTGGAATAGTCAACCTGGAAGACAAGCTTCGACTCAAGTTCCGTCCTACAATCCTACCTTCTCGGCATAGATTCTGACCAATACATTTGGCATGATGAATCTACCTCTATCCTCCGGTTTCCAACCCGGGGGAGGTCAATTTCACACTTTGATCAACCCCCAACCTAGATCTAATCTAGTTGGGGGTAGTTTCTATAACCATCAACAGAACATTCCAGCTGGAATGATGCCCAACCAAACCTATATGAATCAACCAGGAGGAGGGCCATATAAGTCTAGACAAGGCCATGGTGTTTATCAGAACCTTGGATGGCCTTCGAATCCACAAGTGCAATCTTTCCTGGGAGTTTGGGGCCAGATGCCATAACCTCGTCTCCCTTTTCTGGCCACGCTTAATTTGCCAGATTTATCTAAGTTAACAAATGACCCCATGAGTCATGATCCTACATTGCCCTCGGTCCCCACCAAACTTCCTTCGGACATCCCAAAGTTTGAGGGTAAGAATGGAGAGGATCCTGGTGATCACGTCACTACCTTTCACCTCTGGTGCTCGTCAAACTCCCTTAATGACGATTCTATTCATTTGAGATTATTTCAATGCACCCTTATTAGAGTTAATGTGAAATGGTATATTGAGCTACCAAGGGGGGAATATGGGACTTTTAGTCAGTTGGTGATGGTCTTTCTTAACCACTTCCAGTTTCCCATTCGTTATGATGCTGGTTTAGAATTGTTGTCTACTTTACGCCAGGATACCGCCACTCATATCTAGGACCATATCTAGGAGTGGTGTAGATGGAAGAGGTTGATTGAGACCCCTATACCCCTGGCCTTTCTTTTAGAATGGTTTCTTAAGTCTTTTCACACTCATATCTCGAAGGATGTTTCTACTTCCAGGGTTACCACTGAGGAAGAAGCTACCTTTAGAGCCCAACAATTAGATTTGATATATGCTCAGTCTAGGATGTTATATCACCTCCTTCTTGATGCACCACAGTCTACTTACGACCCTAGGAAAAATCCCAGACCTCATGCCAATGGCATTGTAGGATCCGCCAATGTAAAGTCCACAGACTCAGTGACTAAACAGTTGAAAGAGTTGTCTTTAAGCTAGTCTATAGAAGGACCAACCTCTTCTATGTCTTCCAACCCCACTCAGTCAATGGATGTACACTCAGTGCAATCTTCGACCAACCTAAATGGTAGCAAACAACTAAGAGGGAATAAGAATAAAGGACGTAATAACCGTAAGGGTGGGAAAAATGGTAATAAATCCAAGGATAATAATAATAATGAGAAGATGGGTAGGTGAAGTTTCTCTGTAAGATTTGCATAGATGATCACCTTACCCATTTGTGCCCCAAACTTGTAGAAGTTGCGAGGCTATTAGCTCAATCGCCCATCGTGCTGACAAATCCATTCCCACATAATCAACACTTAGCCTCGAGCTCCTCAAACGCTGGAAATGTGGCTGGTGGAGGTCAAAACTAGCAGTCGCAAGATGGCGACCATTTATGTATCAATATGGTTGATGTGAAAATAGATGTAGCCACTCGATATCGAGACTATAGTTCTAAAAAAACTAATTCTAGTCTAGAATATCTTCCTCCTTTGGAGATGACTTTACATATTGAGAAACTGGAGCCACCGCCTCATATTCCAGAAGGAGTATTCAAGTGCTCTACCCATAATCCAAATTCTAGAGCCGCCCAAAACTACTCTATTATTGATGACCTGGGTCAAACCCCTTGTGCGATGTCGACTTTGGAGGTACTCCATGTTGTTTTTTATTCATATGAGATATGAGAGATATTCGATATATTATTACAATAATGAGTGTTCCATATATAGGGAACACAAGGTGACCATCCATGAAAGGATGCGTCCCTTGAATAATCAATAACTACTTATTATTATCATTTACTTATTATATACTATATTTGATAATCAATAATAATTATATTGTTAATTATTATCTTTAGAGAATGTCTTCTCGATGTTTTCCAAACATCAACACTCCCTCTCAATGAGGGAGACATTTTGCAACATGCCACTCTTGTCTTTGAAGTATACAAACTTCACCCTAGACTCATGACACTTGTTTGCCGGTCTTGGGAGACATCTCTCTCCCACTTGAATTGAGGAGAAACTCCTTCTGTGATTCTCCCTCTGAGCCAATTAACTCTCTCTAAGATTAGGCTCACTTTGGGTCCACATGTAATAGCATATAACATCTTGAGTCTTTATCATTCCTTGTCAAATCACCATGGCTAGGACAAAGACCACACAAGGATCTTTCACCACAGGCACACACCTATGAGTGGATGTCGTCTTGATGCTAATTGACACGTGGAAAGCATTTCAAGCACCTCGAGTCCATATTATTCCTTGTCATGATCAAGGAAGGACTATGTCTAAGCCCATTTATCACAAGTGAGCCTTTGTGATAAATGTATATTATCTCCCTTGGTCTGCAGCCCAATGTAGGAGAAGTTATGCTCGATGCTGAAATATTAACACTCCTCTTAGCTAGGGAGGTATCTTTCCATAGTAGTACACAACTACTGTCCAAAGACATGCAGTCTCCGCCAATGGTACAAAACCACCATAGTAGTAAAATATTTTTCACACATGGCACTCCCATGTGGACTTCTAGAGGCTACTCCCTCTAAGAATGCTTAGGGTAAACTCCCCATAGTGTGAGACATCAAGAGTCAACTCCCTTGACATGTCCTCATGTTATCTGAACATGGGACGATGGGCTATAAGCCAAAGATGCACTTATTCCTTCTCAAATAAGTGTTCCACTTATCCCTTCTCAGATAAGTGTCCTAACAGATAAACTCAACTCAATTCATAGAGGAGTACAATTTGGAGAAAGTTTGTCACACATGGCATTCCATGTGGACTTCTAGAGGCTACACCCTCTAGAAACACTAGGGTCAACTCCCATAGTGTATGATGTCAAGGGTAAACTCCCTTGACATGTCCTCATGTGCTCTCCACATGGGATGTTGGGTCATAAGCCCAACTGCACTTATTCCTTCTTGAATAAGTGTTCCACTTATCCCTCCTCGGACAAGTGTCCTCACAAATCAAATCAACTCAATTCACAGGGGAGTATGATCTGGAGTAATATTGTCACACATGGCACTCCATGTGGACTTCTAGAGGCTACACCCTCTAGAAACACTAGGGTCAACTCCCATAGTGTATGACATCAAGGGTCAACTCCCTTGACATGTCCTCATGTGCTCTCCACATGGGAAGTTGGTTTATAAGCCCGACCACACTTATCCCTTCTCGGATAAGTGCCCCACCTATCCCTTCTTGGATAAGTGTCATCACAGATCAAATCAATTCAGTCACAAAGGAGTACAATCTGGAGAATGTCTTAGGAAGCTACAAACATCAATACTCCCTCTCAGCGAGGGAGGCATTCTCTACCATGCCAAGTCTATCACGGAAGTACTTGAACTTTGTCTTGGTTTGGTAAGAACATCAATAACCTGCTCATTTGTAGGAAGGTACTGCACAAATACTTCCTTCCTCTACACCATGTCTCGGATGTAATGGTACTTGATATCAATGTGGTTTGATTTTTCATGAAACAATGGATTATCAAAGATCTTCAGACAACTTTAGTTACCATAATGAATAATGGTGGAATCTAGCACATGTTCGAATAAATCGGCATGGATCTCGTGAAGCCACATTGCTTCATGGACTTTCATACTTAATGCAATGTACTCTGCTTTTGTTGTTCTCAAATCCACAGAAGTTCATTTCCTGCTACACCAGGAAACCATGGAAGATCCCAAAGTGAAGCAACACCTGCAAATGTTCTTTTTGTCCACTGCGCTCCCTACCCAATCAGAGTCAATATATTCCTACCATATCATATAAATACTGGAAGTATATCTCAGACCATGTCGAACTATGCCTCGAAAGTATCTCAACACATGTTTCACAAAAATCTAGTGTGTCTATCTCAACTGACTTATAAACTGGCTAAGTGCATTCACTACATAGAAAATATTTGGTTTGGTGTTAACCAGATACATCAATTATCCAATCAGCTGTCTGTACAGAGTTAGATCAATTCCATCAAAATTGAAAGAAGACACACTTAGTTTCTTTAGATTTTTCATGATTGGTATAGCCACGGGCTTGAGGTTCAGTATCTCAAAATTCTTCAATATATCAACTGTGTACTTCCCCGGACTCGGGAAGATCTCATCAGTTCTATGCTACACCGCTAGTCCCAAGAAGTAGTGAATCATACCAAGGTCCTTCATCTCGAACTTAGAGGCCAACGAATACTTTCATTTCAGTAATAAATCTCTATGTACCTGTGAGGAATAAATCATCAATGTAGAGGACCAAAATCAAGGCCTCACCATTAACAGTTTTGTAGTACATGTTGGGATCAACAACACTTTTTCTAAAACCCAAACTCATCAGGTGTCCATCAATCCTCGCATACCAAGCTCGAGGTGCTTTCTTGAGTCCATACAGGACCATCTTCAACCTGCACACATGAGACTCCTTCTCATGTATCACGAAAGTATCTAGTTGCTCGATGTATACTTCTCCCTTAATCTCTCCATTGAGAAAGGTTATCTTTACATCCATCTAATGTACTCTCTAACTAATGGATGTTGCAGGGGAAATAATCATTCGAATAGAAGTGTATCAAGCAATAGGAGGAGATATATCCTCATAATCTATTCCCTCCACCTGAGAGAATCCTCTAGCAACAAATCTCATTTCGTGCCTCTCGATGCTCCCATCAACTGTGTGTTTGATCTTGTAGATCCATTTAGAAGTCACTGGAAACTTCCTCTTAGGTCTCAAAACAATATCCCACACATCATTCTTCATGATGTATTGATACTCTTCCATCATGACATCTCTCCATATTGGATGACTAGTTGCCTCCTCATAACAGGAAGGCTCAAAATGAATGATGTGGCTCATAGATGTGGCATAACATGAATATCTCTAAAGTCTCTTGCTCTCTCAGAAGGTACCATGAAGATATGCATGTCCTTTTGACTCTTTCAAAGTCTGATGATCCCACACAAGTATCTTCTGATCTACTACAATATCTATGGAAACATTAACTGGAGCTACAAGATCAATGTGATCAATTTAATCAATAGGCTCAATTTTCTCCCAATGAAATGTCGAAGCGTGAGGGAGAGAAGGAACCATCTATTTCTGTCTTTCACTATCAATCTCCATGTGAGATCCTCTATATCTCTTGAAGGATAAATCCTCCTCAGAGGTAACATCACTACTCACCTTAATCTATCTCTGACTAGGGATGTAGATCCAGTATGCCTTTGAAGACCCATTGTACCCCACAAATGTACCCTTTATTCTTGAAGGGTCTAGCTTGGTCCTTTTCTCCTTGGGTACATGAATGTATACTAGAAACCAAAAAATATCCTGAAGTGTCCAACCTAATGCTTCACTCATGAACTGTGTTTATACTAGACATCTCATGGTTCCCTCATGGAACACATGTCTACGACATATCGAGGCTCCCTCATGGAACCAATGTCCCCCAAGACATATCAATATTTCCTTGTGAAACCAATGTCTTGGTTCCTTCATCTAACTATCTGAGGCATGTCAGTATGAAGTCCACATCCCCCCCTACTAGTCCACACAAGACCCTCCGAGGAGAATTTATAATGTTTTTGCCTCAAGAATCAACACATTAACTTAATCTTCATGTGGCCTTAGCTAAAAAGGGTTTGTCACTGCTTCTCATGTCCATCTTGATCAAGCCACAAAATACTCACATTGATCTCACCAAATGATAAAGAACTTGGTGAAACATGCCCCATGTGCAACTCAACACAAATAGATCTCGATTAAACCAATGAGAATTCTTGGTATTATAACTCGTGATCTCATCCTACAATATATGACCCATTGGCATTACATGCACAAATGACCCATATGAAGGGATATCCACTCACCTTCCACACTAATAAGAGATCCACCTTAAATGCTCACACCCAAGTCTCTTAACAACAATATTTTCCATAATATGCACTTTGAATAGGATAATATTCACAATCTGGTTCTACATTCCACCATGACCATGGCCCAAGCAATCCACAGATGATTTATGGCAGCAATGATGAGTGCACATAATGGATAAGAGGCTCCATAAATCCGTCCATGGATTCATCTCTGGCAAATTCTAATTTCCATCAGATGCGGCTTCGTTGTCAAGGAAATAAAAAAAAATCTCTCTAGCTCTCTAATAAGACGCTAATAAACAATAATGGACACCTGTAAGTCCTTTATCATATCGAAGGTAACGTGCACAGTCACCAATGCTCGATTCCGCCTCCATAAACTCGTATTTTCTCAATCTGTACTAACCTGCAACGATGCCTTTCACTGCCATAGTTCGCCTTTGGCTTGAGATCTAAATTGTTAGAACGTCTACGAATGGAAACAAACATGGCATGACTAGGTTTCTACCGTATAACAGGATACTGAAAGTAGTCATTTGGCAGGCTATTCAGAATCCGATTCAATTTACTTGCAGTCTGCTCCTTCTTATGGACATTCTGATGGCCTCCTAGAGTCTTATAATTGTAGAATTGTTTTGAGCAATAGAAGCAAAGAAAGACACGAGATTTAGAGGCTTGGGCAGAGCTTGTCCTCTTGGAAGCAGAACCCTCAGGCACGTCATTATGACCTTCCTTGTTTGCACCGATTTATCCTCCTAAAAATGCCTTTACTGGGAGGTCATCATGGCCAAAATTACTGTAGTGTTTTGTAAGATCCACTCCAAATAGTATGAGCTCATGCTTCTTATGATTGCCCTTGGAAGCCATGGATCCACTGAATATTTTTTATATATAATATCTGCACTTTCCGAGTGTCTGCATAGTCCAGACAGTTGGTTTTTCTTCATATTTTCCTGGGCCCTCCATGAGGAATTCATCCCAGTCCTGCTCTGATACCATGTTGGTTTTTATTCATATGAGATATGAGAGATATTCGATATATTATTACAATAATGAGTGTTCCATATATAGGGAACATAAGGTGACCATCCATGAAAGGATGCATCCTTTGAATAATCAATAACTACTTATTATTATCATTTACTTATTATATACTATATTTAATAATCAATAATAATTATATTGTTAATTATTATCTTTAGAGAATGTCTTCCCGATGTTGTCCAAACATCAACACTCCAGACGTGTCCTTCATAGAGGAATGCCTTACTCTCTGCTCTAGGAGATATAGAACCCAGTCGCTCAAAGGTTATCAAGTTTGACATCATGGATGTTAAGCCTCGCTTGCCTTACCATGTGGCTTTCCAAATCCATGTGGATTATTCCAAGTATACCATCAAACGTGCATTTTTTGATGAAGGCGTTGCTATGTGTGTGATGTACATGGGTTGTTGGAAATATCTCGGTTATCTAACTCTTTCCAAGTCATCGAACATGCTGAATGATTTTGACGGTTATTCCTTCCGCCCTCACGGTATTCTCCCCGCCTTTTCGGTCCAATTAGGTGGAAAGACGACAGAAGTGGAAGTAGAGGTAGTTGATGCACCTCTTGATTACAACCTGTTACTAGGTCGCAATTGGAATTATGCTATGATCATCGTCGTATCATCCGTCTTATGTATTGTTTATTTTCCTCATGAGGGGAATATTGTGACGATCGATCAGTTATCCTTTGTGTGCTCTAGTACTAATGCATCTATTGGAAATTCAATCCTCGTGATCGACAATTCTTAGCTGACAACTGAGAATATCAGTGTCAGAATGCATTCTTCCCTTATGGGTACTTTTGACTTCTCAGCACCAAACCATCAAGTTTATGCCATGTCCAGTAGGCCCGTCTTGACTAGGAGGTCCATTTCTTTCCACACGTCTTATTTTGATGATCCGTGGGCCCTACCTTCCTTGACTTTGTATTGTGAAGGGAAGTCGCATGTTGGGATGGCCATGCCACTATCGACAATAGATATTACGTAGACTCTTCCACTGATCCCGATCCTGTTCCCTCACCGACGGACGTGGAGGATCTCATGTATAGGCCCGTGTGGGCCACCGCATTGTATTTTTCACATGATTTACTTGATGGGACTTTTCCTTCAGATGAATCCACCATCGAAGCCATGAATGGTTCCAACAAACCTTTGGATGATATGTATCGTGTTGGATTACTGAGAGGGAGGGTGAATCAATAATAATGTAATTATAATCCTTTTTCTTCAAATGTTATATCAATGTATATTTATTATCCAATAATGAGCAGTAATAAATAAACAATCACACACATGCACAGTACACTAGTGTTTTACGTGGAAACCCAAATCGGGAGAAAACCACAAAATAATTTTTCTTATATGTCTTGAAGGATTACATTCATTGGAAGCACCAACTTCCTTTGTTTTCCAGCTGCAACTGGAAGGAGGCTCCAACCTCCTAGTTTCTCAAGCTACAACCTGAGGGAAGCTCCAACTCTCCAAATCTCTAGCTACAACTAGAAGGAGGCTACAACCCCCAATGTTCTCCGGCTACAACCGGAAGGTGGCTACAACCACCTGTCCTTGCCCCGTCCTGCCACCCTGAAGTAGAAGTAGAATGATGGAACCACTGGCACACTATCACTGTGAGATATACCACTGTAAACCTGTACCAATAAATCTGAACCATGCATCAACCATGCATCAACCTGTACCATAAACAAGTGCATCAACCATGCACCAACCTGTAATCAACATGTACCATAAACAAGTGCATTAACCATGCACCAACATGTAATCAACCTGTACCATAAAAAAGTGCATCCAACCATGTGCCGAGTATGTACCAATCATGTGTCAACTACTCATCAACTATGACTCATCAATGTGTACCAACATCATCAACTATACACCTCATGTATGTGCGCCAACTCATCAACTACTTGTCTCAACCATGTACTCAACATGTACCTCAACCAAA
>ML826528.1:83835-102986 GCA_009831015.1 Picea engelmannii
CAAGCAGCACCAAAGGAATCACATGTATTAGCAGTAAAGAGGATCTTCAGATATCTCAAAGGAACAAAAGAGTTTGGATTATGGTATCCAAAAGGAAAAGATATATCACTTATGGCCTACATAGATGCAGATTGGGCAGGTTGTACTGATGACTGACGAAGCACCATTGGATCAACATTCTACTTAGGTGAGTGTTTGGTATCATGGCTAAGCAAGAAACAATCATCGGTATCTCTATCTACAACCGAGGCAGAGTATATTGTAGCAGCAACATGTTGTACACAGGCTCTTTGGATGAAACAAACTTTGCCAGATATATAGGTTGAGTATGATGAGCCCATTCCAATATATTGTGATAATACAAGTCTCATAAGTATCTCAAAAAACCCGGTGATGCACTCCAAGACTAAGCACATTCCAATCAAGTATCACTTTCTACGGGAACAGGTTGCAGAAAAGAACATCAGAGTTGAGTATGTGGGCACAAAAGAACAAGTGGCAGACATCTTTACAAAACCACTTCCACGGGAAGCCTTTGAATATCTTCGCCAAATACTTGGAGTTATTTCTACTCCAAAAATGAATGCTTTTTGAATTCTTTTGGAATTATTATCCTATATGTCTTATATGTACAGGAGGAAGCACCATAAGAGGACAGTCTGTTAGGGGGAGCAGCCCCAGATGGAAAGATACCTTTTCCATTGATGACAAAGGGGGAGAGATTTATCAGATGCAGAGGACAGAGGCATGGTTCCAGGGAGAGCATGAGTGATATGATTTCAATGTTGCATCAGAGTGTTGCCATCAATGCTAAAGGGGGAGATTGTTGATTAAGGTTGGTTGTCATTAATGTCAATCCTTGAAGAAAGACCCTGTTGGCAGCCATATTAATCTCTATTTTTACAAGCTGCCTACATAGGGTTTTTAAATTCTCGTCACTCGTCACAATATTTTTCATTAAACAACACTTGTTACTCTTCGCTTTCTACGTGCCTTCTTTTCGATTTTGTTTTCATGACTGTGAGCATGAAAACTCACAGTTGGAATTCATGTTTGATTTCATCAAAGGGTTAATGTTCATATGGTTTATCATCAATTTGTCTTATTTTGTTATGAACACAGTTGTTTCCATGGTTATAACCCCTTGGTCTCGAACACACCTTGGTTACATATGTATTAAACCACCACCCATTTAGCATTCTACTATTGTTAATGGGGTTTTAATTTATAAAATCTTTGATTCAATTGTTTATTTGACATATTGATTTTGTGATCAAATCGTGGATATGCATACGATTGTTTTCAACTATTATGATCTTTGTGTGTACCATTATGCCGAGGTGTCATTCCAAGTACAACACGGTATTATGTTTTTTCATGGCTTCGATCTACATGAATTTTCTCACATGCATAGCAATTAACACTCCCACCTACCATTTTGAGCTGTCTTTGCATTTCGTTGGGGAAGCTCAGGGCAATGGCTCTATGCTTATTCTATCAAACCCTACCTATGAACCCTGTGTTGGTTCCTTGTTGTTATCCATGGCCCCTATGGTGAGAATTGAGCCCAACGGTGTCCAGATGTTGTTATCGTTTGATAATGCTCGAGAAGACTTAGAAAGGAATGGCTGGCATGTCTTTGTTGAAAAGTTCGAGGGTTTTAATTTAACAGTTTCTCAAGAATTCGCATTAACGTTCGATGGTTGTAGAGATAAAATAGGATATGTCCATCTTGAGTTAAACGAATATTTTATTAGCCAAGCCACCAGCCTGCTAGCTGTGGGACAAAAGTGGTTTAAAAACTCCAAGGTTGAAGAGGTTCCCTGGTCATTATTGTTCACCTCAAGGAGGATTACTAACTGTGACTGAAATATGCCTATTATAGCTCTAAAACCTAGATGGCATGATCTGTTAGCTATTGTCAAACAGTTTGTTACCTGTGAGGGGAGATATGGTTTGGTTTTCTCATATCACTTGCGGTTGCTCATGAGTTTTATCGATTTCCCTCTGAACATGCCCTATTTTCTCCTTCGAAGTCTATACAAAATGGCAGAGCATTTTAAAAGGTAGAAATCTGATTCTAGCTTGTTCCATCATTGTCTGATCAAGATTATTATTGTACATCAGTTGAAATTAAATTTTGATTGTTGGGATGCCTTCCTGTTAAGAAATGGTTTTGTTAGCAGTGAAATAGGACAGGTTGACAAGTCTGTCGTCACAGAAACCCTCGTCGATCCTACCATCCCTCCTCCTTTTCTCTTTCCCTATGATCCCATTTCTAATGTGGAACCCTTGACCTATCCTGACACTACCCAACCTGACACTCTACCAGATTCGTATCCCAAAGGTGGTGTTAATTCCGTTAAAAAGTCCGCAAAGAAAAAGTGTAAAGGCAATGTTGATATCAATTATAAGAGTAAAAGAGCCGCTCGTTGGGTTTCACGATGTGCCTGAAATAAACCTAAGCCCTGTGCAGACCAAAACACAATTGTGTTAATCAAATATTCCGATTCAGAAATTGAAAGATTTTTAACTTAAGAATATCCATATTCGTATGGACTTTGCTCTGGTAAACCCTATGATTATGTTACAAACCTTCCACCGTGTCTTAAAGAAAATCCTGATTTCCATGGAATCAAACTCAGTAGTGAACCTACAGGTCAAATGGAAAATCCCCCACCTGTTAATACTATCACTGCTAATACACAGTCTATTCAACCTCAATGTAACAAATGTCAATCATGGGTCGATAGGTATTACAGAGATGTGCCTTTACTTCAGTCTCGGCTAAAATCCTTGGAAGACCAGGTGAATTTTCTAACGAAAGAGAATGGAAGACTCCAAATTGTCGCTCAAACCAAGGATAAACGACAAAAAACCACAGGGTTTGTTGTTTTTAAGAACGTGGAAGCAACGACTGCCATTATGAATTCAAAGATTGCTTGATTAAGTCAAATCCCTTAATCTGAGGTATGATTGTTAAAATATAATTTTAGGATGATTCTGTCTTTTTTTTTAGAACACATGATTTGGTTGCATAGATTACCTCTAGTATGTTTTGATTGATTCAATAAAATATGATTCTAGTTATAATTATAACTAGCTACAGAATCGTGAGATTCTGTAGCTAGTTACTAAAATTTGAATTATTTGTTGTAATAACCAAAAATGCATCTGAAATATTTTATTCTTATGTGTTTTCAGGAACCTATGATTTCTAAAGGAGATTTAAACCACTGATGACATCTCTCAGCATGCTATTTTTTATGTTGTTTTAGAATAGGCTGTTAGTTTTGATATCAAGTAGAATCTGGGAGGTTGCATCCCCCACAATTTTTGGAACAAATTAGATGATATCCACAGGAAACATTTTGATCTTGTAACCTATATAAATGTATTTTTTTGTAAACTAAATCCATCGCTGCTTGGGAGCAAAAACTATGGATTTATGATTGACAAACTTGAATGGAAGTTGATATTGGTACAACTTTAGCTTCAATATATCGTATTTTTATTCAAGTTTTGTTCCTTTTGATTTGTAATTAAATTGTGACTGCTTTAAATATTATGGTTTATTATAGATTGATGTGATGAAATTTATATGATGTCCGTGTTTTATGTCTCTTATATTACATACAGTAATTACTTTGTTCAAATTTGAGAATAGAAGATTAATCTTCTTTATTCATTGAACATTTATATACAAATTTTCACAGTCGGATTTATCTCAGTGTGACCATTTGTGAAATCATAGAATTGCTGTCACTACTTCTCTTATATGTTCTGTCATTAGCATTCAATCACTTCTGCTTCACATTTATGAGAAGCGTTTGTAAGATTTGTTGCGGTTGACCTCATCAAACAATGAAATTGGATACTGTATACAAGACAAATGGGAGATGCGATTACAGGTTAGTTCCTTAATTTTATTTCATTAGTTTAATTAATATAGGAATTTCATGTAGTCTAAATACATTGTATGGTTTGTTATCTTTGTTTTTCAATTAAGACAGTTGCTATTTCATTTCTTGTTTGTAAAAGCTATAAAAAAATCAAAAGACTGAATGATAGTTTTGCTGTCATAAATCAATCCATATTTGATTTTCGCAGGTTTAGATCAAAATTTGCATTCTGTAAATATTACACATATATTAGAGATATAATCATATAGATATATTGTAGAACTATTTTATAAATATTAGTTAGTAAATTGTAAGTATATTGTAGATTTGTATATAGTTTTCAGCGAGTGTTTTTTATTAAGTTATCTTCTTTAGTTTTGTTTTTCACTTTCTTAGGACTTAGATCGGCTAGTGGAGCTGCTAAACCCGTCGGAGTGGATTAATCCAAATGTCTTGGGTTAAGTAGACAACCCCAGACTGGATTCACTCCTCCAGTTGATGAACGGTCAATTTTGCCCATCAACAAATGGCGCTAGAAGGAGGGCCTGAAAATTATTAATGGCACGAGGTGGTCGTAAGACTCCTCCACCACCTACCCACTCATATATAGTGACTAGAAGTCATTCTAACGACAACATTGTCCCTCAAATAGCAACCACATCAAATGACGATCTACGGATCACAGTTGAACCAGTAACTCCAAATCCTATGGGTTGTGACATACAAGAGATTGTCCGCCAATCTCCCATAAGAACACACAGTGCCTTCGTCTATTTAAGACAACCAAACTGACGTTTGGACCAACCATTAGACTTATCTAATATCAGAGAACAACTTGGAGGAACTGACCTTACTTTAAACCCTACAGATCCAATCCTCACTCCTGCACCAGGAGGATCTGGTATACCACCATCACCACCTCCTTCATCTCCTTCTTCTTTTGGAGAAGAGTCCTCTGACGAAGGCAGTTCCTCATCCTAGCCTTCGACACCACCCACACCTATGGCCAACCAAAAAAATCCTGCCAGACCCTGGCTTGACCAAGATGCAGTGGCCATACCTGGGCCTCAACATCCCTTAGCCAAACATCTGGAGAAGTGGCTCCCTAAATTTGACCCGGACTCTAAACAGATCACCGAAGATCACATCAAAAAGTTTATGTTAGCCATTAGACTCTGTAGTGTCGAGAACGAAGATGTAGTCTGTAGATTGTTTCCCTACACCTTTGAGGGCAATGCCTCTACCTAGTACTTTGCCCAACAACCCCATACCATCGTGTCATGGGAGAAGTTTGAATCTTGTTTTCTTGAGAAGTTTGGAGATGACAAGTCTCCAGAATTTCTAGTCATGGAGCTTTCTAGTTTAAGGATGAACCCCAAAGATAAGATCAAAGACTTTAATCAAAGGTTCTTAACACTAAAGAACTGAATCCCTGCAGATTCAATGCCTGTCGAGAATCTTATCATAGCATATTACACGAAAGCCTTGCATCAAAGCATAACCATTTGGGTAAATAGATCTAAGAAAGCCACATTGTTAGAAGCCTTCGAAGAGGCCAGTCAGATTGAGAAAGACATCCTCAGCTTAAAAGACACTACTAGCAATGCAATAGAGACTAGTTCATCTTCCAAAAAGAAAATCGAAATCCTTCCTAGACCTTCCCAAAACAAAGCCCAACCTGAAAGCTTAGATTTAGAAAACTTATAGAAAGTCGTTCAAAAACTCTCCAATCAAGTTATAGATTTGAAAAGGATGGCTAAATAATCTTCTTCAAGCAAAGGGCCTTACAAACCCCCATTTAGGAAGCCTTTTCCCATCAACCGACCTAATTCAAATACTGAAGGACTAAATCTAGAAAGCCTGCAATTCACTATTCAAATGATTCTAGAAGCACAGGATAACTTGATGCCTCCTGAGATCCCTGAGGAAGTAGCTGAACAAGAGACAATAGAAGAAGATGAATCCTCTCCGAACATTTTTGGACATTTCTCGGATAGTATTTTTCAAGCTAATTTCGAAACAATACATCCTTACAATACTAGGAGTAAGACAACAAACAAGCCTTCTTCTAAGATCACTACGGCTTTGCCCCCAAAATAGTCTAAATCAACTGAGACTAAAAAACATTTTGTAAACCCAAGCTTAGATTATGATTTGGTTGAAGATCTAAAAAATCTAAGGGCTAATATTTCTATTTATGAATTATTAAAATTCCTTTTTCTTCTACAAAAAATGCTACATAATATTGCAGAGAACAACAAAAATGGCGATCTAAGCAGTAACAAAGGTTTTCAAAACAACCCCAAAGTTCCTCATAAAGACTCCTCCAAGATTACTTCTGATTCTCATGAGAAAAGAGACCTTCCTATAAATAATGTAACAAATGTAGATAAATTAGTTTTAGAGGCCGCGAGTAAAAAGCAACAAGCTTCCACCATTAGTACTCGTAGAAATGTCCCTCCATTTTTGTTAACTTTTGAAATCTTCAATAGGAACGTGCACAACTGTATGGTAGATTCAAGAGTGTCATATAACGTAATGCCATGGTCTGTGTGTCAGAAGATTAATGTTGAAGTTCAACCATCCACCTTGAAGATCATCCAGCTTGATCGAACTAGTGTTAAAGTTATAGGCGAATTGAGAAATGTGCTTCTAAGATTTTCGTTTAACCCTAAAGTTCATCAAGTGATTGATATTATTGTTGTAGATATCTCATAATTTTATGGTTTGTTTTTAAGAAGAGACTGGCCAGAACAGCTACATGGCTATTTTGCGATGGATTGGTCCCACTTGTAGCTTCCCAAGAATGGAAATCCCAACAGAATCAAGGTAAATCATGAACGTTACCTAAAGTTCACAGTGACAGATTTAAATGATCCCAATGAGCCATTTACACCTTCTTCCGATTCACCCAAAATACAAGGGATGGATACCTTTTTCAGAAATTTCATGGCCGAAACTTCCGCTATCACTAACCCGGAACAACAGTCTGAAATTTTGACATATATGCAGCCAACAACTTCTACCCAATGGTCACATGCACCCGACAAAAATAAAATATGGTCTCTTTACTTTGACGGGTCAAAATCCAAGGAGATGGTGCAGGCTGCATGATTATTGATCCAACAGGTAACAGAACCCTGATTGTGTGTAGGTTAGAGTTTGAATGTACAAACAACACAACAGAATATGAGGCTTTATTGCAAGGCCTTAGGAAAGCATTAGATATGAACGTTCAAAATTTGACTGTCTTTGGTGATTTGGAAATTGTGGTTAGACATGTAAAAAATTCTATCCATTGTTTATCTTCACACCTTAAAAGCTACCAATATGAGGTATGGAATTTGATGAATAAGTTTTCTGCATTTAACATAAATTCTATTCCTAGATTGAATAATTCGGAAGCTGACTTGTTAGCTAATGTAGCTTCGAAACTTTTCCCTGCAGAAGGCTTATCTCTGAATGCATTCTCCATTGAACTGTTGTTTAGACCATGTGTCCTTGACAACATCATGAATTGGAGAGTCATTGATGACGATCAACAGATTATAAGTTTCCTGCATATGGAAGAAACTTTCCAGGGCGCAACAATCGATGAAGGTACTCATGATGAAAATCTTCATGACTTTACGGTAATACCAGATCCAAGATCTCCTGAATCTTCATCAGACATGGTAAATTCTATCTCGAAATATGTAGTTAGATTAGAAAATTTTTATGATCTTCAAGACAAGTTCAAAAAATCAGTGAACTATAAAACGAATAGTTCCTCTTTAACGTATGAAAAAGTAAACTTGGGAACTAAAGACAATCCACAGTGCATTAATTTAGGGGTGGGATGTTCTGAACATGAAAAACAACATTTTTTAAATTGTTTAAAGAATTCAAAGATGTTTTTTCTTGGACGTATGATGACCTAAAAACCTTTGATCCGAACATCATACAACACATTATTCCTATGAAACCCCAAACCCAACCTTTTCAACAAAATTTAAGGAAAATGCATACAAAACTCAAACCAACTGTCAAGAAGGAATTAAATAAAATCCTGAACGCTAAGATAATCTTCCCAGTTAGGCACACACAATGGGTCTCTAATCTTGTCCCTATCCGTAAGAAGAGTGGTGAAATCCAACTATGTGTCAATTTTCGAAATCTTAATCGAGCATTTGATAAAGACAACTACCCTATCCCACCTATGGAACAGATCCTTCAACATGTATCTGGTTCTGAAATATTATCCTTATTGGATGTCTTTTCAGGGTATAATCAAGTCCTGATGTCCCCTCTAGATCAACTTAAAACCACCTTCCGCACTCCATGGGGCACCTACGCTTATAGGAAGATGCCCTTTGGACTCATAAATGTTGGTGCCACTTTCCAGAGAGCGATGGACATCGATTTGCGAGGCTTAATCAATCAATCTGTCATAGTTTACCTGGATGACATTACTGTCTTCTCAAAAAACAAATAAGATCATTTAGATCATTTAAGATCTGTTCTACAACGATGTCGTAAGTACGACATTTCTTTGAATCCTAAAAAATCTATCTTCGTAGTAGAACAAGGTAAACTCTTAGGATTTATTGTATCAAGCGAAGGGATGATTATCGACCCTGAAAGAAATCAATTCATTTCTAAACTTCCCCCTCCCTCATCAAAAAAGTCAATGCAATATTTCTTAGGTCAGATAAACTTTGTCAGGAGATTCGTCCCTAGATTTTCATAAATGGTGAGACCATTACAAAACCTAATAAAAAAGGACGTACAATACCATTGGGGACCTTTAGAAAACCAAGATTTTAATTCAATAAAAAAGGCCATAATAGATGCTCCTTCTCTAATGATCCCTGGCTTTTCGCAAGACTTCACTCTCTACACATTCGCTTCTGAACGCTCTTACGCCGTTGTCCTAACTCAAAAGAACGTTGAAAACAATGAAGTACCAATTGCCGTTATGAGCTCAGCCTTCAAAGGGGAAGAACTTAATTACCCAACAGCAGATCAGCAAGCCTATGTTGTTTTTAAAGAAGTAAATCACTTCCGATCTTATCTTTTGAAATCTAGGACAAAAATCATTGTCCCTTACCCGGCCGTCAGAAATCTGTTAGTACAAAAAGAACTAGGCGAAAAGAGGGCAAACTGGGTCACATCCTTGCAAGAGTATGACATAGAAATCACCCCAATACAAATAGTGAGAGGTCAAGGGTTATGCAATTTAGTCGATGACTGAGCTGCAGGACAACAAGACGAAAATGATATGTCAAATCCAGGATAGCACTACCAAAATCTAATCTGCTGTGCACAAAACCCTGTTAGTTCCTGGTACGATAATATAAAATTTTGTCTTGAACATGGGTCATCTCCCCGTCACCTAGATCCCACAAAAAGAAGAGTGCTAAGATTAAAATCTTCTTATTTTCAGCTGATTAATGGTATTGTGTTTCATCAAAATTTTGATGGATACTAATGTGATGTATTGAGAAAGATGAAGCAGAAAAGGTCTTATTGGAATTGCACGTAGGAGAAACTGGAAGGAATTTTGGTGGAGATACCACTGCCCATAAAGTATTAAGAGCAGGTTACTACTGGCCCACACTTTTTAAAGATGCTCATGCTTTGTGTCGCAAGTGTTCAATTTGTTAAAAAGCATCCAGACGGATACAGAAACCAACCTTCCCTCATCAACCTATTTCAGTAGACTCCCCTTTTCAGCAGTGGGGTCTAGATATTATAGGTCCAATTAATCTGCCATCCTCACAGCAACATAAGTTTATCATAACAACCATGGATTACTTCACCAGGTGGTCCGAAGCTGCCCCATTAAAAGATGTAAATACTAGTCAGGTAATAGATTTTTTGAATTCAAATATTATTACTCGTTTTGGTATCCCTGACTGTCTGGTATTTGATAACACTTCCTATTTTTTATCTCTTGAGATGAGTGATTTCGCTCTAGAAAAAGGAATTAAACTAAAATATTCTGCCAGCTATTACCCTCAAGGCAATGGATTGGAAAAAACAACTAATAAAAATCTGATCAAAACTATCAAGAGAACGGTCTCTGAAAACCATAAAAATTGGCATAATGCACTGTTAAACGCAATCTGGGCTGATAGAGTGACTCCAAAAACTATTGTGGGTAACTCACCTTTCATTCTAATTTACGATAGAGAGTCAATTCTACCACCACATATTCTCCTTCCCTCTCTGCAGCTATCGTAGAAAATACAAGAAGAGGACTGTCCCCCTTTGGAGAATCGAATTAACACTTTGTTAAAATTAGAAGAAGTGAGGGCTCAAGCGAAACGTAAATTGGATCAACATCAACTCATTGTTAAAAGGTGGTTTGATTCCAATTCTACCTTTGACAAAAATTTTGAGGTAGGTGACCTTGTCCTAAAATGGGACAAACCGCATGAGGGAAAATGAGAGCATACAAAGTTTCAGAACTTGTAGCTAAGACCATTCTTGATTGTTGAGAAATTGGGTCCCAGCTCCTTCTGATTACAGAATTTAGAGGGACAGCCAGACACGTATCCGGTAAATGGCCAAGCTCTAAAAAGGTATTTCACCTAATGACACTCCCATGTACACTGTGTAAATATTTTTTTGTTTTGGCTTGATTTTTTGCTTTTCTTTGTTGTTTTTCTTTGATTCTTCCCTTATGCTTACCAATTTTTATTTTGAGACACACATACCTGCACCATGAACTATTTCAGACAAAGAGAACAGAAAAATTTCCCCTTTGAAATAACTACTGAAGATTGTTAAAACATCAATTATGATATTTTTTTGAGGTTCGCATCCATGTTAAAGAAAGTTTGTTGTTTGAAAAATGTTTCTTGATTTCAATCTGTAACTAAAGCTATTCACGATCATCCATAAAAATTTCTTCTTACACTGTCCCTGTTCCTTAAGAGAACAACTCAGAGATGTCTCCTTGCCATCGAAAGTCAGTTTATTAACAAACTATCTCTAGATCTTAATGAAGGACAGTTAAAAAATTTATTCAAGGTCTGTAATTATTAAAATATGTCCAAAATTTGGATTTTCAGCGTCACCTCGCTCTGTTAAATATAAAACTAAATAAACCTTCAGAGAGCTGTGGGAAGTGCTTGTAAACCCATTGGGATACTAAACATGTCTACTGGCAGTGGGTAAATGCATGCATGACGCCAAGATAACTTCGTCGGGGTACTGAACAGGCCCGCTGGTAGCGAAGCAATGTCAGGTATATGAAAATTCTCAAATATGGAATATTTTGACCTTAAATGTCCTTCGTTCTGATCTGGAACTTATTGGCAGGATACAGATATCGGAGTGGGTTAAATGGAATCCTTGTCGAGGCTATGGACGCCTGCTGGTAGTAGCGGCTCTGTCAACAGTATTGAAGATTTTAACTTTAACATCGTGACTTTCTTTTGTCAAGACTGTCATTAGTTTTCATCTTTTAAAATAATAAGCAATCTGAAACTGGAATGATTTATGATTGATAATGATGTTCAAACAGTTTCTTAGTTGTTTTCCATTTGAAGTTTTTCTGATTATCCTAATCTGGAATTGTTCGTTTGGCAGAGATAACTGCTTCTACCAGTCTGTCGCCATTGTTGGCAGCCATATTAATCTCTATTTTTACAAGCTTCCTACACAGGGTTTTTAAATTCTCGTCACTCGTCATAATCTTTTTCATTAAACAACGCTTGTTACTCGTCGCTTTCTACGTGCCTGCTTTTTGATTTTGTTTTCATGACTGTGAGCATGAAAACTCACAGCTGGAATTCATGTTTGATTTCATCAAAGGGTTAATGTTCATATGGTTTATCGTCAATTTGTCTTATTTTGTTATGAACACGGTTGTTTCCATGGTTATAACCCCTTGGTCTCAAACACACCTTGTTTACATATGTATTAAACCACCACCCATTTAGCATTCAACTATTGTTAATGGGGTTTTAATTTATAAAATCTTTGATTCAATTGTTTATTTGACATATTGATTTTGTGATCAAATCGTGGATATGCATACGATTGTTTTCAACTGTTATGATCTTTGTGTGTACCATTATGCCGAGGTTCCATTCCAAGTACAACGTGGTATTATGTTTTTGCATGGCTTCGATCTACATGACTTTTCTCACACGCATAGCAATAAACACTCCCACCTACCATTTTGAGTTGTCTTTGCATTTCGTTGGGGAAGCTTGGGGCAATGGCTCTGTGCTTATTCTGTCAAAACCTACCTCTGAACCCCGTGTTGGTTCCTTGCTGTTAGCCATGGCCCTTATGGTGAGAATTGATCCCAATGGTGTCTAGACGTTGTTATTGTTTGATAATGCCCGAGAAGACTTAGAAAGGAATGGATGGCGTGTCTTTTTTGAAAAGTTCAAGGGTTTTAATTTAATAGTTGCTCAAGAATTAATGTTAATGTTCAATGGTTGCAAAGATAAAATAGGAGATGCCCAGCTTGAGTTAAACGAAGATTTTATTAGCCAAGCCACTAGCCTGCCAGCTATGGGACAAAAGTGGTTTAAAAAATCAAAGGTTGAAGAGGTTCCCTGGTCATTATTGTTCACCTCAAGGAGGATTACCAGCTGTGACCGAGGTATTCCTGTTACAGCTCTAAAACCTAGATGGCATGATCTGTTAGCTATTGTCAAACAGTTCGTTACCTGTGAGGGGAGATATGGTTTGGTTTTTTTATATCACTTGCGGTTGCTCATGAGTTTTATCGATTTCCCTCTGAACATGCCTTATTTTCTCCTTCAAAGTCTATACAAAATGGAAAAGAGTTTTAAAAGGCAGAAATCTGATTCTATCCCGTTCCATCATTGTCTAATCAAGATTATTATTGTACATCAGTTGAAATTAAACGATGATTGTTGGGAAGCCTTCCTGTTAAGAAATGGTTTTGTTAGAAGTGAAATACAACAGGTTGACAAGTCTGTCATTACAAAACCCCTCATCGATCCTACCATCCCTCCTCCTTCTCTCTTGCCCTATGATCCTATTTCTAATGTGGAACCCTTGACCTATCCTAACACTACCCAACCCGACACTCTACCAGATTCATATCCCAAAGGTGGTGTTAAGTCTGTTAAAAAGTCCGCAAAGATAAAGTGTAAAGGCAATTTTGATATCAATTATAAAAGTAAAAGAGCCGCTCATTGTGTTTCACGATGTGCCCAAAATAAACCTAAGCCCTGTGCAAACCAAAATGCAATTGTGTTAAGCGAAGATTTCGATTCGGAAATTGAAAGATTTTTAACTTAAGAATATCCATATTCGTATGGACTTTGCTCTGGTAAACCCTATGATTATATTACAAACCTTCCACCATGTCTTAAAGACAATCCCGATTTCCCTGGAATCAAACTCAATAGTGAACCTACAGGTCAAATGGAAAATTCCCCACCTGTTAATACTATCACTGCTAATACACAGTCTATTCAGCCGCAATGTAACGAATGCCAATCATGGGTCGATAGGTATTACAGAGATGTGCCTTTACTTCAGTCTCGGCTAAAATCCTTGGAAGACCAGGTGAATTTTCTAACGAAAGAGAATGGAAGACTCCAAACCGTCGCTCAAACCAAGGATAAACGACAAAAAACCACAGGGTCTGTTGTTTTTAAGAACGTGGAAGTAGCGACTGCCATTGTGAATTCAAATATTTCTTGATTAAGTCGAATCCCTTAATTTGAGGTATGATTGTTAAAATATAAGTTTAGGATGATTCTATCTTTTTTTTTAGAACACATGATTTGTTTGCACATATTACCTCTAGTCTGTTTTGATTGATTCAATAAAATACGATTCTAGTTATAATTATAACTAGCTACAAAATCGTGAGATTCTGTAGCTAGTTACTAAAATTCGAATTATTTGTTGTAATAACCAAAAATGCATCTGAAATATTTTATTCTTATGTGTTTTCAGGAACCTACGATTTCTAAAGGAGATTTGAACCACTGATGACATCTCTCAGCATGCTATTTTTTATGTTGTTTTAGAATAGGCTGTTAGTTTTGATATCAAGTAAAATTTGGGAGGTTGCATCCTATTGGCAGCCATTTCATGTTTTTATCCTATCCTTATAAGCTTCCTACACAAGTGTTTTGGAACCCTTGATTCTCATCGCAATCTTTTGAATAAAAACAACTTGATTATTTTGCGCATTCGCACACCTGCCTTTTGTTTTCACGACTGAAAGTGTGAAAACCATTGAGTTCGAAGTCATGTCGTTGGCATTAACATCGTCGCTGGGTTATAATGGTCACTCTTGTTTATGTGGTCATTTCACCTCTAACTTAATGATGGTCACACAGTTGGCAGGACACCAAATTTTTACCCACTTTGCACTTTCTGTTAATATGACTTCATTTTATTAATTTGTGATGTAATGGTGTTCTAGTGATTGCGATTGAGTCCTTGATACAATGGTGGTTTGATGTACTTTGATCAATTTCCTTGGCGCATTGGTTTCATGAAAACACATTGACATTGTGGTTAGACCCTTGGTGCAATCATTTCATACAACACATACTTGTTATGATCGAATCCTTGGTGTTGATTTCGAAATATTGTTTTGGTTTTAAATAACATTATTGCTTGTGCAAATATTTCGGTCGACTTATTATGGTTTCAATAGTTGATTGGCATTTCTTTTAACACACATCAATAGTGATTCGAATCACCATAGTGCCGTCATTTGTACATTTTGATATGAATGTTTTTCATGGTTTTTTCGTTCCACCACCCTCGCACACTTATACATTATTGCCTGCCTCGTATCTTGGGTTACCTCTGTTGGTCTCGGGGAAGCCTGTGAGCTTGCAGTCCTGCGTTTACCCTGTCCAAACTCTCATTTGTTTACCCTGCTCACTGTGTGTTCTGTCCTATGGCACCTGTGGTTCACATAGAACCTAATGGTATCCAAACTCTGCTGCTATTCGACAATGCTCGTGAGGATTTGGAGAATAATGGCTGGCTAGTTTTCATCCAAAAGTTTGAGGGTTTCAATCTTTCGGTCGCCCAACAATTTTCCCTCACCTTCGACGGATGCAGGGCTAAGGTTGGAGACATACAGCTCGAGCTAAATGAGGAATTCCTCAGCTCAGCTACAGGCTTACCATCTATAGGGAAAAGGTGGTTTAAGAATTCTAAAGTGGACGAAGTCCTGTGGCCACTCCTATTCACATCAAGGAAGATTGTTAGTTGTGATAGAGGTATGCCTGTCACTGCTCTCAAGTCCCGATGGCATGATCTATTAGCAATTGTTAAGAAATTCATGACTTGTGAAGGCCATTATGGTCTGGTGTTCCTTTACCATCTTTGCTTGCTAATGAATTTCATAGACTACCCTCTGAATATGCCGCACTATCTCTTACATAGTCTTTATAAAATGTCCAAATGATTTAAGCGTGAGAAGGCTGATAGTAGCCTTTTCCATCAATGCTTGATCAAAATCATTATTTTCCATCATTTAAAGCTTAGTGGTGACTGTTGGCAAGCCTTCCTATCAAGGAATGGCTTTGCCACCCCCGTGTGTGTTCTAATGGATAAGTCTGTGGTCACTGAAACACTAGTTGAGCCTGCCGTGCCACCTCCTACCCTTCTACTCCCTATCAAACCCTCGAATTTCCCCAACATGGACCTACCCAATACCGTGGCTGACCCATGTGCTAAAGACAATACTAAGATCATCAAGAGGCCTATGAGGAAGAGAGGCAAAGGTGATACTAGTGTCAATAGTAAGGGAAAGAAGAATGCACGATGGATATCCAGATGTGCTCAGAACAAGCCCAAACTGAACATTGAACAAAAGCCTATTGTTTTGAGCGAGGACTCAGACTCTGAGATTGAATGTTTCTTAGCCGAGGAATACCCTTCCTCTCATGGCCTCTACTCTGTGGAACCCTATGAGTATGTTTCCAACCTACCTCCGTGCCTCAAGAATGACCCTAACTTCCCGAGAATTAAGCTTCACAGTGAAACCCCTGGTAACTTGAAAGAACCCTCACCTATAATGCCAAAGACCGATCAGTCACCGTGTACTCAATGCAATTCCTGGCTTGAACGTTACTACATGGATGTTCCCCTGTTGCAATCTAAGATTAAATCGTTAGAGGAACAAGTTACTGTGTTGTCAAAGGAGAACGACAGGTTACAAGCCAACGAGAAGAAGCAAAAGACTACGGGTTCTATTGTCTTCAGAAATGTTGAGGCAACAACAACCTTTGTCAATTCAAAGTTATCCTGACCGAATCATTTTCCTACTGCCCAGGTATGTATTTCAACATCGATTTTGTTTTATGAGTTGGTTTGAATTAATATAACCAATTGGGTTTGCTTTCGATTAGTTCTGTTTGTTTGAATAGATTAAAAACGATTCTGTTTATTTTGAACTACCAGAAATGATTTCATTTTTGTATTTGAATTAGCATGAAAGATTTCGTTTGGAATTAGCATAAACTATTTTGTTTGCATCGATTCGTTTTGATAAAATCAAATATAGCTATGATTTGGTTAATGCGATTTTATTGTTCTCAGATTAGTATAAACGATGGAATTGTTTCTGAGTTAGTTTCATTCAGTTCTGTTTGGTTTGATTTTGAAATGACTCTTTACGTTTGAATTAGCATAGTCATTTGCATATGAGTTGGGTTAGTATCAAAGATTGGTTTGGCAAATAGAATGTAATCTATTGATTTAAAAAAAAAAAAAAAAAACGATTATGTTAAGTTTTGGGATTGACATATTGTGTCTATATTGAATTTGTACCAAAGATTTGTTTGATATTCGTTTATATTCTGTTTCAATTGAAATAGATTCAATTATGATTTCATTTGTTCTCAATTAGCATAGAAGTCTTGGTTTGTTGTGATGTAAATTATTTGCTTTGTTTTCAATTAGCAATTAAAGATTTGTTTAATAGGTCGAATATATTTCTGTTAGTTTTAGTTTGATTTAAAATGGTTATGTTTTCAAATTAGACCAGCTACAGAATCGTGAGATTCTGTAGCTAGTCTTAAGATTTAGATTTTTGTTAATTTTACAAATAAAACATTATCTAAACTTGTTTATTCTTGTCCACCTACATATACCTACAAATTTTAATGGCAAATTGGACATGCTGTGGCAGTTTAGAACATGATTTTTGTGATATAGTTTTGTTTTAAGTTGTTAGTCATAGGCAGAAATAGAGACTTGGGAGATTGTTCCCAGATTTTTTGTAAACTGTTTTTGATAATTCCCACAGGGATGTTTTACCCTATGGCCTTTAAATACTTGTTATTTTTTGTAAAGAACCCATGATCACTGTTGGGAGAGGAAAGAATTTGGACTTATGAGGATACAAACTGGGATGGAAGTGGATCTTTTGTAACAGCTTTAGCTTTCAATTTATCATACTTTCGTTCAAGTTTTGTACATTTTAATTTGTGTTCAAGTTATTGACTACTTTAGATATCAAAACTTGTTACAGGTTGATGCGTTATAACTTAAATTCTGTCCATATCTTATGTATCTCAGTTTTCATACAATAATTACTATGTTTCAATTTAATGAATAAAGGTTTATCTTCTTCATTAAATGAACTGTTTTGTACAGATCTTCGCACAGGGATTTATCTAATTGTGAGGATTTGTAAATTTTAAGATTGTTATCGTTTTATGTCTTGTTTGTTCTGTCATCTGTATTCAAAGAGCACTATTGCTTCCTGTTTACAAGAAGTTTGTGGAGAATCTAGTGCGGGTTTCCTCCCACTAAATAGCTAAAACAATGTACTACGCACATGACAAATAGGAAGCGTTACTTCATGTTAGTTCGTTGTTTGCAATTTAATAGATTCGAGAGTTCTCAGTAGTGTAGATAGATATATAGTTTAGTTTTACAGTTAGAATTATTATTTTAATTGTTCAATTTAGATAGTTTTCAATTGATTCCTTCTTCATAAAAATTATAAAAATCGAAAAACAATAGCTTTGCTGTCATAGGACAACTCACAAATGGTTTTTGCAGGTATTCGATTTAAAATCTGTAATCTCTAAATATTGTATATTTGTAGTTGAGATCTAATTCTGTTGATAATTGAACATTTAATTTCATAGAAGTCTTGTTGTATAATATTAGACAGTGAAATGTATATATATATATTTCAGATTTGTTTATAGTTTGCTTTAATTTTTGTTTTTCTTTTAGATTAGTTCCTTTAGTTTAGTTTTCTTTCGTTTTCCCTAGGACTTAGATCGGCCAACGGAGCCGCTAAACCCATCAGGGTGGATCATCCCAAACGGCTTGGGTTATTTAGACAACCCCGAACCAGATCCACTCCTCCAGTTGATGAGCATTCATTTTCGCCCGTCAACAAATGGCGCTAGAAGGAGGGTTGACTGACAAGCTGGTCTTGTAGGAGCCTTTATTTTAAATATATTCATTTTCCCCATGGCTCCCCAAATCACTGTGTTGCAACATGCTTTCAACTTCTCATTACCCGATGTTCCCAACGAGATAGTCTCACACTTGTCCAAACTCACCTTTGATGGTGGAGGCAGTATATCTGCTAAAGACCACCTTAACAAGTTTTGGTGCAAATGCATCAAACATGACATCTCAGATTTAGGAGTTTTATGCAGATTGTTCACTTTTACTTTTAGAGGTCGAATCAAACATTGGTTTGAATCCTTTCCAGCATGTCACATTTTTTATTGGTTTCAATTTGTAGATGAGTTTCTAGATGCTTTTGAAATTTATGATTTCGATCAATTGTGTGAAGAATTTCATACTTCGCTAATCAACGGCGATTCATCTTTAGAAGATTTTTTGACAAGAGTCTATCATATGCTCTGTAAATTTAATCTCGATGACATGTCATTGGCATTAAATCTCTTCTATGATCCTTCCATCCCTTCCATCCAGTCATGTTCAATCACGAATGAAGAACCAATTGCAAATCCTATCACTCAACTGCAAGAACAATCTTCTTCGAAAGAAGATAAAAATTCTTTCGATAATGTTGAAGAAGCCAAGGAGGTAGAATCTACTGATCAGGTTCTTATTGACAACCAAATTGGTTTTTCCTTTGAATCATTGTATTTTCAGTCTTCGACCAGTATGGAAGAAGATTCGTTTCTGGCTCAAGGTGAATATCCTCATTCTTGTAACTCATGCTCTAATCAACATTTGAAATCAGTCATTGAAGAACACTTAAGCGACGAAAATCATCTTGAATGTTCTAGTACTCCTATG